>JAHWFO010113004.1:1631072-1737124 GCA_023313115.1 Rhysida immarginata | reverse complement strand
CCCCCCCCCCCCTTTCGATATCGACGCATCCGCAAGTGTAACAGAACTTTTGCAAAACCCGGTACATGGTTAACAATTGACAGATTCTATAATTAGCATTTAATAATATGTATGTATGAACATTAGGCAATATTAATTGGAACGAAAAGTAGTTACTTTTATCCCGCATATAATATTAGAAAAAAGTCCCATTTTGCGCGCGCAAAAAGTTTAGCCTCATTGCTTACAAAACCAACAAAACAGGTGTAAGCATAACATTAATAAGCTGTCCAAACACCTTTGTTTACAATGGCTTGGTACATTTCCCATAGAATCATTTCTCATTTTGTTTATGTAATCTGGGGAGATTTCCTCCCATGAACACAACACTGCACATTTCAATTCATTTCCTGTGAATATTGCTTTCCTTCTGCATACAGAAGATTGATCACGATTTATTACGCGTGCCCGTAACAGAAAGAACGTGAAATAATGCTATTACATTCGCATTGTGGTGTTTCATTCGAAAGCAGTAAATGTCATGAAAATATGCCTCCGAAAATCGGACCTTACTGGGAGTACATTACTACCCGTTCCGACGCTAATTACATGCACTTTTCTTCTGCTATAATAAGCGCATGGAAAACACGAAATTTCTGTTTCGAAGAAAGGCATATCGGCACTACTGAATGGAAAAGGAAAATCCTGGGAAGGGTTAATTCTAACAGGTCAGAAACAGAAAAATCCTCTAGTTCCCACAAGCCGAACACTCGAAAGGTGAAGCAATTTGTCCAGTGTTAAAATCCAGCAACACAAAGAGGGATCACAAAGATTGTAGAAACTTCACAGCATACGGTAAATAAAATAACTGTAAAAGCATCACAAGAGTCGTGTTCATAAGCTATTACCACGATATGTCGCAGAAAGGAAGAGGAACTGTCGGAGGCTTTCTGAGGGATACCACGCAGCAGAACGATGGAAGCACGTTGTCACCTTGGATGTCTACTTCAACAATAGCAACAAACCCCGCGCGATTTTCTACCGTCCAAGTTTTTCAAAAGGATTTATGGTGTTTGCGGGACAATCGTACAACGGCAAGCTCACAATCAAAAGAGTGGACTGGAAGACTAAGGTTAACTCCCATTACTATCAGTAGAATGTTCTCAGTCCAATTTTCCACGAGGAAATCCCCGCTTTGTATGGAGAGAACAAAAGCAAAGTTTGGCAGCATCAAGACAAAGCCTCTAGCCATGCGTTTAACTCGACTGTTCTATTTATGTAGATTTGGAAGATGAAAGTGGTATTGGCGCTATACCGTTTCATGATATCCCTGTTAAGTCACCAGATGCATCCTCGATGGATTTCTATGATTTGGAATATTGAAACGAGCCCTTGCTCGATACCGTCCAACAACCATTGAGAATCTCTGGAAACAACATCACCTTCACCGTTCTGCAGCCATCTCTTTTACAGTGGAAGATACGGTGCAGGGCAATAGTCCACAACCAGCGTCACCAAGTAGAATATGAAAGGGGTTTTCTTGAAAAACTTTCTCCTCCAAGATCAACCTTCTGTATTCTTTGCGCGAAAGGAGTCGCCACGCATTCTTGATAGAATTCAGATCCACCGAAAGAGCTGGCCATTTTAGTAATTGGATTTTCTTTGCAGCAAATCGTTCGTAATGAACTGGTGCATTATCATGTTGAAAAATCCAGTTTTTTCCTGCCATCTTACTTTCAAATGCAGGAAACTGTTTGGAGAGCCTATCGATGTAGTCGTGGCTGTTATAAGCATTAGAGCGCTCTTCTTTTTCATTCCAATAGCTCCCAAACCCATTTGCCTACGACACTCATAATTTGCGGTTCCTTACGTAGATCATGGAAGTAATAGCTAAAGCCATCTGACCTATCCAGGTTGAATTTTTTTTTTCATCGGAGAAAATGTTTTCCAAACATATGTTCTCTTGCAAACACCAAACGGGTGATTTTGTGTTCCTTCTTGAGAGATGGTTTGCGCAATGGTTTATATTCTTTAGCAGATGGTTGATGTCCTTAAAAAGCACTTGAACTGTTCGTACACTTGCATTAACACCTGAATGAGATTGAATTTGAGTTATAGAAAGATGAGAATTTGAAGATATCTTTAAAATATTCCGCTTGTCGTTTGTAAACATCACTTTTGGTCGTCCAGATCTCTCTTTTTTCCCCATATGTATGTTGATTATTGAGATATTTATTTTTGAGATTGTTATTACTTTGGGACTCCTATTACGTCTTCGTGCTATTTCTCTGTTGGAAATGCCTTCGATATGCAGGACTTTTATTTGTCCAATTTCAATGTCAATCAGCTGTGTTCCACGCCCATTTTTGGTTTGTTTGGCCAGTTTCAGATGCATTCACAAAAATGATATATGGACTAATAGTCATTACGCATATGCAAATGCTGGTAACCAAAAATAAAAGATGTAGGAATGCTCATAGAACTTTTTAAGGGATGAGACTAAATTTTTTGCTTGTTCGAAATATGACATTTTTGTAAAAATTTCTTATCTGGAGAAAAATTAATTCACTTTCGTTCAAATTTATGTTGCCTAATGGTTCATACATACTTATTTTAAATGCTAATTATAGACCTGTCATGTATCTCGTATTTTACAAAAACCAGGAGAGGCTAAACTTTCTGCGCAGACTGCAGATTTTGTCACTTCTATCAATCTAAATTTCAGTGAAATATAATCTCTCCAAGTGGGTGAGTAAATGTATTGATATTAGAGAAATTCCTCAACGTGGAATAAGATTACTTCAAAATCTATTCTAAGCCAATAAATAAATATTGGGAAAATATTTAGGATTGTTTCTGAAATTTGTCTCAAATAAACTTTATGAAATCAAGTCTTCTATTTTAGAGCTCAGTAATCCTGGCAGAAAGTCGTCTTTTTCGGAAAGAAGAACACCGCAGATTTTTGACACGGCGAAAGGATTTGTATATATGCCATTTCATAAATAGGAAATGATAAAATATACAAAATTCTACTTACATAATGGAATTTAATTTCATACAATAGTCTTATCCTAAGTTCACTAGTGATTGCTATCCACACTAGATTTGTGTCCGAAAATGTGTGCCATTGTGAGCTTCGTGGCGTCAAGAAAACAAGGTCTGAGCTCCCATTAGGAGAAGGAGTGTTGATGAAGAGGACGGCTGCATTCTCAAGCAGACAGACAGTCAGACTCTAATCGTGGAAAATAATAATGATATGAGACGACGACTGCAGTGACCCCCGGAGGTCTGACCTGCATTCCACATTGTCACTTTAATGGGGCGTTCGTCACTCTCAACCTTTGACAACGTTATCAGTCTGTCAAGCAACAACGACTCACAATGTGATGTCTTACTGAATCATTAGGGTCCACAGATTGGTTTGCCCATTGTCAAGAGTTCTGCAAACGTCAGCCATTCATGCAAGAGAGAGGAGAGAGAGAGAAACTAAGGAAAAAAAAGAGGGCAACTGACATCGTAATGACACAATCCTGACGATTTTTTTCTTTTAGGAAAACACTCATTTCAATAAAGGTGAAAAATGCATAATTATAGAGGGTACGCTATTCATTTGGAGCACTGGACACATAACAGAATTTTTCTTTCATTGTAGATTTAATACGAAAGAAGATAAAGGAAAAAAGCGTTTATAAAATTTGCAATTAACAAAAAAAAAATGTTGCTTAAGAGGTATAAAAAAAACCCACTCGTGAGCCGACAGGAAAACATGTATAATATTAAGCGTGCTCATTTCATTTAAGTGATGACGTGCTATTTTTTTTATGAAGCATTTAATGTGGTAAATATATAGTTAAGATTAAATATGGCATAATTTCTCTCTTGATGAGGTCTCCTCATGCAATATTTAAACGAGGACTCACAAATAAAAATATTTCATTTTAAAGACAGACTGTAAATAAGAACATGGTTTCATCCTTTTCTTTTCTAATTTGAATACTTTTAAATTAATGTTATGTGATGTAAGTTGTTTACTGTTTAAATTCAGTTTCCAGCTGGATATTAATTACTAGATAGGAGAGAGAGAAAGAGAGTCACTTTACGTGAGAGATCACGGGGACTTTAAAGTTGCAACGTCATTATTGTCTGTCCGCAACTTTTGATAATTGTTGTCGCATATACTACACTAATCTACAATAATCAAAAGGACAGTGTACATATATTATTTCATATCTTATTGGATCCCCGCGTGCTGAAATTACGTAAGCCACCCTTCTGGACATGCAGGTGTAACATAAAGGTTCATCACATTTCAATCGTAAATAGTTCGGCAACCGTTGGTCGCAGATCAATGAACCGCACACCATTTGAAAGAGGAGAATGTCAAGTTTTTGTTCAATGTCGGTAGAGGTCTCTAGGGTGGATCTGGAAGACGTAGGGAGTCCCGTCAGTTATTGTCAAGATGGCGAACGCACAACACAAAGTCTTTTTGTGGCCACCTCGATCCCCAGACCTCACTGTTTGTGACTTCTTCTTGCAGGGATACGTAAAAGACCATGTTTTTGTGCCCCCTTTCCGGCAAATCTGAAGTAGCATCAGCAGTATGGGAGAAATTTGATTTTCGGCTAGATGCGTGTCGTGCAGCAGGAGGAAGACACATTGAACACTTATAAACGAAACTTATGATTATTACAAACATTTCAATATGTCGCCCATCTCTGTATCTTCAATTTTTAAAATGAACCTTTCTCTTACACCCTGCACTTTCCACAAGGTTACGATAAGTAGCTTCCCGGTATTTGGATCCATTCTTGCTGCAACAACCTAGCCATAAAAGTAGTGGATTTCGGGCCTTGCTCCCTGGCCCTCACTCTCCCCTCCAACTCGTCCCATAAATGTTTGATTAGATTAAGGTCAAGATTCTGTCTGGGCCACGAAGACGATTGACATTCATGTATGTGTATCAATGCCTGACGGAAGCCGAAGCATGACAGGGTGCATTATGGTCCTGAAAGTAACCTTCCTCGTTAGCAAAAAAAAAAAAAAAAAAAAAAAAAAATCTCACAGCGTAGGAAGCTTCCGATTCTCCAAAATGTTCTTGTAGGCTTTAGGGTTCAAATGCTTTCAACCATAAGCAAGAGTCCCAAGCCATGTTTGGGTATGGCGAATGCCAAGAGAGCGCCTTTTAAGCTTGATGGTGATGGAGTCATGGTTTAGGGGTGGTTAGGGGTGGTTTTCATGTTATTCGCCACCACCCAAACATGCCCATCCGGATGGAACAGAGAGTAGCGTGATTCGTCACACCACAAATTTTTTTTTCATTCTCCGGCAGTCCAATTTCGGCATTCCAAAACCACTGGAGTCTGGCAGCCTTGTTTTTTGGTGAGATATTTGGTTTGTGTGCGGCTACACATCCTTGAATGCTTATGACCTGGAGTGTTTTCTTGCTTCTTGCGGTTTCCATGAACCTCGCGCTTCAACACCTGTCAGTCGCATTAAGTGAATTTTGGAGATCGTTCGACGTAGGCGTACGTGTTCCAATGCCTGTACTGTTTCGTTTCTTCACGATGTTGCATTCGAATACAGTAAAGCAGTTGTATCAGAAATTTACACGAACCGATAGATTTGGCCACCTCGATCATAAGACCATGACGGCACCAAATGTTATTACAGTTAGGTGTAAAATTATAAGACCAGTATTGTTCTTTTTAGATGTTATGAACAGTTTTTTATGTATATTTTTAATAACATCATTTGATCCAAAATATCCATTAGAAGATAAAGATATTTTAATTTTGCAAATTATTACATGTATTTAGTGTTTTAACCATGGTACCAAAACGTTCAGTCCATAAATAGAGATCTTTCTTTAACAATCATTTATTAATAGTGCTTTCCTTGCATTTACTTACATCAATACAACTTTGGGTCATTGAGTCAAGAAGTTTTTTTCATACATTATAGATTCAATTTATCCCAAGCTTCTTCAATTGCAATTTTTAAATCTGGTATGGTTTTGAATTGACGAATTTTTCCATCATCTTAATAAATTTGACGAACTATTATTCCCCAAATATTTTCTATGGGGTTTAGATCTGGACTGATGGCCGGCCAGTCTAGACATTTATTTTATGATCACAGAGCCATTCTTTTGTTAACTGGAACAGTGTGTCGATGCATTATCTTGCTGGAATATAAAGTTTTTCCCAGCAATTTTTTGCACCTGGGAGAAGATGAGTTTTAAGGGTTCAATGTACTTTTTAGTGTCTTATCAGAAAGGCTAATTTCAGTTTACCGCCAGCAGCAAATCCAGCCCATACCATTAGTGACTTGCCACCTTGTTGACGTTTTGAAAAGTATATATGAATCCCGTCTGATCCATCACAATTAAATTTTTATTTCATCACTGAAAATTATTTTCGATCAGCCTGTCTTCATTGATAGATGTTTTTCAGCAAATTGAAGTCTGGCTGAGTTTTAGCTTCTCATAGTTCATAAATGATGCACTATGGATTGTTCTTCTTATTATCCAAACTGTAACATCCTTCTTCAAATGTACAGCAATCTGCTTCGCTGTCATAGTCTGAGAACTTGCCTTGCGAATCACCAAGCGTTCTTCTCTTTTTAATAACGTTTTGGGTCGACCAGATGGTTTCTTCACTCCATAATTATCTGGATCTTTCAAGAAATTTAACACAACTATTTTAGATTTTCTAACTTTCCAGCAATTTGCCTCAAGGATAAACCAATAGCTTTAAAGACTAATATTTGCCCCTTTTCCTTCTCAGACAGTGTGCAACCTTTGGCCATTTTGAGTGAGTCGGCCATGTGGCCGAGAGGGCTAGGGCGTAGGTTTTCTAGTTCTCGAGTCCGCCTGGTTGTGGGTTCGAATCCCGCCGCGGGGATGGATGTTTGTGTTTGTCTCGGCCTGCGTACAGATATAACTTGCGTAAAAGGCGCAAAATGACCTAAGTAGTCGACGCCAAATTTCTAACCCCCCCCCCCATTTTGAGTGTATGGATAAAAATGAACAAAATCAAATAATTTGAATATTAGCTGCTTTTTTTTTGGACAATTACATTTTAACTTTTGGGGGATGTTAGGATTGTACTTATATTTTCTCGGTAAGAGAGATTTTTCTGAATGGACTTATAAATTTGCACCGTTGTTAAATTAAAACAAAAATTAAGCAAGAATGTAGAATGAAACAACTAAAACGGGGGACCTCTAATCCAGTAGATTAGTTAGATTAATTAACTCCTTGTGGATTAGAGGTTCCCCCTTTTTGATAGTTAACTTACTATAAAGCGTATATGATCTTCAGGATAAATTGTTCAACGTTCATTGTATTGCAGGATCACGCTTCAGTGATTGACCCATGCATGAATTAAGGTTTATAAAAGTTCCTTATAAATTGCCCGGATAGCTCAGTCGGTAGAGCATTAGGCTTTTAACCTAAGGGTCCAGGGTTCGAGTCCCTGTTCGGGCGCATATACGTTTTTTTTTCTATTTTTTATATCCTCCTTTATAATTCACTTATTGGGTGCAGATATCAATTACATAGTTATGTGTAATATTAATAAATAAGAATTTAAAGCAATTTTTATGCAAAAAACTTAACATGAGCATAATTAAACCATTATTGAATTAATGCTAAGATAAAATCATTACTGAGTCGCTTCATCAGCAATGTTGATATTAATCTCCATAGCGTCTATGAACTTGGTACTGACATGGTAACCATCATGAGTTGATGTCTCCTATGCAGAAGTTTGTATGCGAGATTTTTGTTATTTTTGCAACTACCCCGTTCAACTGTCAATGAATTGTAAATATCATTGTTAAGTGAAAATCACAAGGATCAACGTCAGTGAAACCGCCTTGTGGTAGGCTAAAGAACATGACAGGTAGAGATCGTCGATCGTTTAGAATGGTGTACAGTTCACCGAAACTAGACCATGGACAATGGAAACGATCTTATGGAGCGACGAATCTCCGTACACATTCTGGTAGTCATTTAGTGTCAATGTGAAGTTAGGAGGCGGTGTATGCGGCGCATTTTCATGGTTAATAATGGGCCAAATCATTGCAGTAGCAGGAACTATGACGTCTGCAACTTACCTTGACATTTTGGACAATTTTGCCTTTCCAACGTTGAGACAACAGTTTGAGTTACACCATTCCTGTACCCTTCACCACAATGCCAAACCTTACGCGGTGCGCACAACAGCGAGTATCCTACATCGTTTCCACTGGGAAGTCCCGCTCACTTTCCATACATAGTTGATTTGAGGCTAACCCCTGCCCACCTATAAGGGGACCATAATGCAGCCCCCCTCCCCCATCACTTTCCATACAATATGGACGGCGTTTTATCTCCCATCAAGGGGCTTTGCTGCAGTAGAGGAATGGTTTCGGCTCTAGCCTATCAGCTTTTTTTTCGGAAGGCGTACAGAAACTTGTCGACCGTAGGGACTGCTGCCTGAACAACATAAGCAAAAAAGATTTTCAAATTTAAATTTACTGAATGCGACCGACGGGTGTTGAAGCGCGAGGTTCATAAAATCCGCAAGAAACCACTCCAGGCCATCAAGAAAGAATTCCAACAGGCAACAGGAATCATGTGCATTACAACACTTTGTGGAAGGAACTCCGTTGACTTGGCATTCACGATTATGCAGCCGCACATAAGCCAAACATCTCGTCGAACAAGACTATCAGATTCCGATGGTGTTTGAAATGCCGACATTGGACTGTCGACGAGTGAAAAACATTTTGTGGAGTGACGAATCACGCTACACTTTGTTCCAGTCGGATGGACGTGTTTAATGGGAGAGGAGCGTATTTTACCTGAGTGCATCGTTCCAACCGTGAAGTTTGGTGATGGTGGGATCATGGTTAGGTTAGGTATGTTCGGTTAGATTAGGTTAGGTTATGTGTGGTGAGGTTTTTCATGGCATGCTTGCGACCCTTGCATGTAGTTGAAGGCAATTGATTGGGACATTTTGGACATTCGGAGCCTTGTAGAAAGTAAGCCCAGAAAGGTAGCTGACACAATTTCAGCACGCGGAGGTCCAATGAGATATTAAATAAAATAAAATATTACTTTTCCCGTACTGTGCACTGTCCGTTCCATTATTGTCGGGTCGTGGATATGACTTTCTATCATTTCTGGTTAAATAGCTGAAATTTAAAAATTAAGAAAATTTAAGTTCGACTTAATTTAATAAATTTTTTTCTTCGTATACCTTCATTAGTGCCAAATGAATGAAAGGTGACAACATTTCGCTTTAAGCTGAAGGATAGTTATTAAAACCCGACACGATTTCATTAAAATTTGTGCGGTTAACCTATCGAGTAAAAATGAATAATTAAAATTACGGTGCAAAAACAAATTCTTCTCTTAAAACAAAACTTGTCTTCATTAAAAATGCTTAAAATAAAAAGAGAAGAAGCCTCGCCACCAACGAAGATTTTCCCCCTTTTCGCTAAAAACTCCTCCGCTAATTGAATTCAGCGCAGTTTTCTTTTTCTTTCCAAGCGGCAGTGTCGGCAGGTGTGCGCAGGCGCCATTGGAAGGGCGTCCGCTCTTGCTGGTGGTCGCCCTCGTCACCCCGGGAACCGAGGGAAGAAGCTTCATTACGGTGACAGTTTTATGACACTTTTCAATATTCGTCTGATGGCGCCGCCACGAGAGAGAGGTACACCTACTCCATGTTGAACGGTGCAAGCTACTGGTCTCTTCGGGAAACGACCGCACGTGCGGACCCATCGAAAGGAAAACCTCACCCCCCCCCCTGGGGTGGGGGAGTTCAAACGAGGGTTATGGTTCAGCCGTTGCTCAGGAAATTAAACGTGAATGCTTAATCAGTTTGGTGGACAATGAAAAGGCAATGAGGTGAGGGGCTGTTGTCGGGGAGGAATACGGTGTGAGCGTTGCCCGCGAGAAGTTGAAAAAGTAAGCTAAAATTAAAGCTTACCCGTTGAATATCCGTATTAAGATTCTCATTACACATAAAATGCTTTCTGAAAAATCCTAATTACAGACTCTTCAAAAGATAAGTCCTATAAACATTTTTTATTATTGGCGCATGCATTGTCGAATATGAAGTGAAATGAGAAATTAGGGTTCCCCAACTCATTACATTTTTAATAATTTTACTGAGATATTTAAATATCGC
Organism: Rhysida immarginata; assembly: GCA_023313115.1. Lineage (NCBI taxonomy): Eukaryota > Metazoa > Arthropoda > Chilopoda > Scolopendromorpha > Scolopendridae > Rhysida > Rhysida immarginata. The sequence continues at coordinate 1,726,967 of JAHWFO010113004.1, read as the reverse complement.
AAGCAGATAAAATTTTACATACAAGGGTTATTTATGAAAATGAAAAACCAACGATGGAAGGCGAGGTCGACGTTAAGTTGTTAGTGGAATGGCAAACCGCAATCGGAGATCAGCAAAAACTTATCGATGAAGGAAACTGCGGAAACAATGGTTCAAGAATAAATAAGAGAAAACTTTGCTTCAAATAACACCACACATATTTTAGCACAAGAAATACAAGATGCGAAGATGGGATAAATGTCATTTTAACAAATGAGGCCTCATATGCCTGGTGAAACTGGTTTTCCTCGTTGGCTCAGCGGCTGCGTGATCGCCTCTGATGCCCGAGTTCGCGGGTTCGATCCCAGCCGAGGACGACGAGGATTTTTCAGGGGGAAATCCTGAGATCACGCACTTCCTTCGGAAGGGAAGTAAAGCCGTTGGTCCCGTGTAGTCGTTTGCCGGCTGCCCGTTAAAGAACCCTTGCGAGGCAAAATTTGCGGCCCCTATAACGCCGTCCTGAAATGACCATAGCAGTTGAAAAGGACGTTAATACCAAACAAAACAAACCAACCAACCTCGTTGTCTTCTTTTACCGTAAGCGCTTCTCCATTTGGGCAGGAATCGTGAAAAGATAATAAAAAAGCAACATCAAGGTTCATCAAATTAGACTTATTACTAATTGATCACATTATCGAGCGAAGCCAGAGAGGGGATGAGCTTGATAAAATTTGAAGTCCTATAAGCATTAACACCGTTATCACAAATGCTGATAAATGAACAGTAATTATCTTCACTTTGCTGAGTCTTTGTTGTGCTTGCAATTATTTCTCGTTGCCTGAAAATATTATTAAAGTTCTCAGTTTTTAAATCATAATTAGTTTTAAGTTTACTAGTTTCGCCCCTCCTTTTTCCATCAGCGACTGGCTTTTTCCTTTCTGTGTGGCTGCTTTCCTCCCTCCGCCTGGAATCGATTGCTCTACAATTTCACATCGTGCTGACTGAACGGTCGCTGGCCAAGATCAGCCCAAGGAGTCGCTTCTTATGCGATTCTCGCTCGCTTTCCTTGTTAGCATATTCTCACATCAACGAGACTTCATCGCTTTTGAAAATCCCTCCTCGGAGCTCCCATGAGCCTCAAGGAAAGTTTTCGCTTTCATGATTGAACCATGTAACAGCAACACTCGATTTTCCCTGTGTAGTAGCCGGCCAGGTGGCCGAGAGGGTTAGGGCGTAGGCTTTCTAGTAATGAAGTCCGCCTGGTCGTGGGCTCGAATCCCGCCGTGGGCATGGATGTTTGTGTTTGTCCCGGGCTGCGTACAGATATAATTTGTGTAAAAGGCGCAAAATGACCTTCGTAGTCGACGCCAAAATTTCTAATAAACCAACCATCCCTGTGTAGTAAAAGCCGTCCAATCATATCGGATCCTCCTCCTTGTACACATCTCGAAAAATAATTCTTTGTCTGTCTCAAATCATGCCAATAGAATCTGCTACTATCGGATCCATCTAGACTAATCTTTTTTTCGCCACTAAAGATGACATGATTCCACATATCGGAATTCCCAGCAAAAGTTAACGTAGTCTTTCCTTCATAGTTAAAGGTAAACTTCACGGAAAAAAACGACTTTATTTTTTTTGCATCTTAACATTAATCCAGGTTAATAGAGTATATATCATTCAAAATTTTTCGATTTTTCCTAATATTGTATTAAGAAAAATGCCTCGGAAAATTGAAAGTTGGCGTCGGATCTTCCATCCTCTTCTCTAGAGAACACGACGGAACACGGCGTCATTTCCTGCCGCGAGAACCTCGGGGAATTTCGTCGCCGAGATTCTAGTCGCTTAGAACGATTCTACTTATCGTAAGATTTTGCTAACCTGTTTTATGTGGGAATGCCTTCAATTTGTTCTCTGTTTGCATGTGTAAATAGACAGTCAGATAGAAATTTCACGTTTCATAGATTTCCACAATCAGAATCGATTAAAAAACAGTGGATTAGTAGTTTTTGACAGCGAGGGAACTGGTGTCCTACTCCAAGCAGCATCGTGTGCTCATTTCGAAGCGTCTTGCTTTGTCTACGCATCCGCCGTTGTAAATTCAGTATCAATTCAAACAAGAAATTCGCTGAAATTAGATCACATATAAGGTGGAACTAGATGCTCTTCCAACTCTAAACGGGCCTGGCGTTCTTCAAGAACAACGACCGCAATAGCACTCGTTAAACGCCGAAGGAATGAGGAAGTAGGCCTATCTACTGTGAATGGCACACGCCGACGCGGCAAGCAGAAGATCCCGTTTCACGGTTTAATACATAGTGCTGTATATCGCAGAAGTTTCCGTAGTATTTAATTCTGCTAACAGCCCTTGTATATCGCTGTCACTGTTATCAAAATCGCAGTCGTCACTATCGGTCTTGTTTCATATTCATAGTCCATTGCGATGCCAAACTGACTAGTAACTAACCGATAGCGTCCAATGTGTGACGTCACGAATTTGAAACTCCTTCGCACTTCTCGGCAACTTGTCTATCGCAAGGGGAGGGGAAAAAATGAAAGTTTTTATATATATTTTATCAATTTTGAGTTCGAATTGAAAATTTTTATACATGCTACGTTGTTATTGAGACTTTCATCTTTCATTTTAGTTGTTTTGAGTGTGGAGTTTACCTTTAAGCTTGGCTTTCACTTCATTTTTAGGTAAGCATGATCCTTGAAAGCATGATGTATGCGACGTGTTGTTCTAGTTGAAACTTGGAGATGTTGCTCCGTTTGTTTCTTGCAGAAATCCGAGATGGTATTCCCGTATGAGGATGCTTGCCATAACCATCAGGATCATTCAGGTACCTATGGACGACGGTTTTGGATTTGCTAATTAACGCAATCTTTCTTTCACTTTTTCCGCAGTTTTTATAAATCTGTAATTTGTGCTTGCCGTTCACTAGTTAATTTCTTAGATCGTCCCAAATTCAAAATATTTGTTCAAACTGTACTGTGGTTGGTCCTATAATTTTGTCCAGGACTGTAGAACAAAAGACTCGAACGCTATTCAGCCTATCTAACTGTACTGCAGCCGAAATCATAACGTTTTGTATATGCTGTGAAGTCAAAAAAAGCTTTTTGAGCTATAGATTAATAGGCGAGTTAGTATAATAGAGTTAGATTTTTTTTCGTTACGAGAAATTTTTTCATACGAAAACGAAATAATTTGACATCACTTCCGTTAAATTTAGACGATTCTCGTGCGCATATATGTATAGAAAACACCGGAAATGGTTATTTTCTATACACCCATGCTTGTGCATTATAAAATAATTACGAAAAAAAAAAACTCTCTAATCTGAAATACGAGAACATCCCTTTTAAAATATATGAAGGAAAAAACTGATAACGCCCGAACAGGGACTCGAACCCTGGACCCTTAGGTTAAAAGCCTAATGCTCTACCGACTGAGCTATCCGGGCGATATGTTCCTAAGCCTGCTTTTTCAATTTGGTTTAACAAAACTAAGCGTGTTTGTTTGGCAGTTACATCTTTTTTTTGATATAACAAATAAAAAAGAATCTTTCCACTAGTTTAAGCTGTTCTATATTTTCAGTGATTTATTCCTTTCCAAAGGGGATGGCAATGTGATTTTCGACATGTAACGTCTATGACTGTGCTTATTATGTACTACGAGGGACGTTCAAATTTGACCTGGACTTTATTTTTTGTAAATTTCATTGTTCTAAACATCTAAACTTTCATTGTTGGGATGGCAACTACCGCCCGTCATGCAAATGCAGCACCACCACCCATCCGGTTGCCATGACCACCGATTGTTTGTTTAAACAAAATGGCGGACAGCAATGTGTCGACCAAAGTGGAACACCGAATAATCATCAACTTTCTCCACAACGAAGGTGTGAAAGCATTTGAAATTCATCAGAGACTTCAAAGACAGTTCACCGAGTCATGTTTGTCTCGATCATCCGTCTTTGCTTGGTGCCAAAAGTTTGAAGGAGAGCGAGAATCCACCGGCAATGAACTTCATAAGGCAAGGCCAGCAACTGCTGTCCATGATGACATCATCGCACGAACAAATAAGCTGATAAGGGACAACAGGCGGATTCATGTCCGAGAATTGGCTTCAATACTGAACATCAGCACTGGCAGTGTAGAGACTATCATCCACGATAAACTGAAATTCGGCAAGATTTGTGCCATATGGGTCCCTAAGCAACTCTCCGAGGATCACAAAACCACCCGGGTGGAAATTTGTTCCATGCTGCTGCAACGATAAGACAGGGAAGGTGACAGCTTCCTAACGCGTGTTGTGAACACCGACGAGACATGCTGAAAGCAAGCGTGCGAGTATGGACTGGCGACACACTGACTCACCACGATCCAAGAAATTCAAGATGACACCGTCGGCAACGGAAGTGATGGCGACTGTATTCTGGAACATTAAGGGTGTCATTCTTGTCGCTTTTCTGGAAGAACGTCGAGCCATAAATGCACCCTACCACTCTGACATTTTGAGGACGTCCCTGAAGCCGGCACTAAGGAAAAAGCGACCAGGACTCCTTAGCAGTGGTGTTTGTTTTCTTCAAGACAATGCCAGACCAAACACATCCAAACTGACTATGGACACACTGACGGAATTGAAATGGGACATCTTACCGCATCTTCCATACACTCCGGATCTCTCCCCTTGCGACTATCACCTTTTTGGACCATTGAAAGAGTTCTTGGGAGGGCTGGTTCCGCTCCAATGAGGGAATGAAAAGGCTGTCCTGACGTGGTTTCGAAATCAGCCTGAAGATTTCTACAGAACCGGTATCCAGATGCTCCCATTACGCTGGAAAAAACGTATAGAGAAGCAAGGAGAGGTCTTTGAGAAATATCTGGTGTGTGTGTGTGTGCGTGTGTGTGTGTGTGCGTGTTTGTATTTGTGTGTGTAGTTTCCTGATTTTATAAAATATAAAGTCTAGATGAAATTTTAACGCCTCTCGTACATAGAGGCGTCACATGTGAAATAGTTCTAAAATAGTTTTTGTCTTAGGAAAAGAGAAACGGATTAGCGGCATTTTATTAATTCTGATTTGACCATGAAATAGATTTAATCCTATTAAAAAGCAATTGTTTAAGATCCAAAGCATTGCCATTTTTTATATGTTTTCCAGTTTTTATTAAAAGCTCTAGCGGCATAATTATGTTAAAACTGCCTCCAAGCCAAATGACTTGAAAGCTTTCGCATAAACTATATCTTTGTTTATTTTCTGTTAATTAACCTGTTAAAATTGAATGATTATACGGAAATAAATAAAATAAAATTACAAATTTTAATAGGTTCCTTGTGACAATCCTCGTGGATGTTTAACTATAAATAAAGATAAATGGTTTTATTTATTTTAATACAATTATATAATTTTAAGAGTTTACTTAACAGAAAATAAACAATGGTATGGATTCAATTTAACACATCTCAATAACTTTTGCATAATGATTCTGAATTTTGAAATTTTAATTTTGTAAACAATTATTAAAAACGTTTATAATATGTTAGTTTCAACATCATTATATTGTATCATCTATGTATAATCATAAAAACGTGCTTTTAAAAATAGAAAATTGATTTTTAATTTTTTTCAATGTGTCCCCCCCCCCACTCGTATATTTATTTAAAAATGTTCAAATATACTACATTAAATCTTCTACAAATAAGATTTTTTTCACGGTTATGAACTACTTTAAAAATTTCTTAAGATTAAATTTGACAAAGAAAAATTTTTCAAGTGTCCAAATTTCGCGCCAAAGTGTCCGAAAAAAATCTCAACTGAAGAAAACAAAATATTCTTCCAAAACGTATTTTTATATTACGATTGAAAGAGTACAAACGCATCAAAACAATAAAGTTAGAGCCTTTTTGAAAGTTTCCGGATATTTTAAGTATATTGACATTTATTCGATTTTTTTTTTTCAAAATCTTTCATCGAGATTTTTTCTGGGCCAAAGTCAAGTGTCCAAAAAAACAAAATTCTGGTTTTGTACACTAGAGTAATATACACTGAAACTATTCTATACACTCTAGCAATTTCAAGACAGAAACTGTAATAAATGACGTAAAAGAATGGTTCGAAAATAAAGTCGATGTAGGGTAGATGTAAATTGTTGACAGTGTACAGATCTGTACTAGTAATTGACAATTCAAGATTTAAAAGCTTTTAATAAAGTAATAAGGCAAGAAAAGGAACTGGTGTTTCCAGCTCGTATTAAACAATGTGTTAGGCTTCCCACAACAGTAAAAAAAACAGGAACTTTGCTCCCTATTATGGCCGCAAACACATGTTGATTGTTCAGTGCCTTACCGAGTCGAAAAAACCTTGTAATGAGCACTACGCGAGGGGTTGATTACTTCAATTTATTTCATGAATGTTATGCAATATTTGTTATTAATTTTACGTGAACTTTTTTGTGTGATCAGTGGGCAATACTTCTAGTAGTAACAGAATTTCAGATGACCAATGTGTTAACTGTTTTAATCCACCGTCAACTACTCGAACCCAGATATGTAGTGTCACTAGTAATTAACATAACCTTGTCAATTATTGATAATTTCTGTGTTTAAAAAAAACGAACAAAAATACACTAAAGTGACATAGAATGTAAGATAATAATAAAGGAAACATGATGGTTTTAAGTGTAACTTCTTAATTTCCAGTAATTTCGGTGGAAGGATGGATCATAATACTGTTCCTATTAACTAAACAGGTGGTGGCCTTACAGTATAACAGAGGGACATCAGGAGTTCCAACTAGTTTCGCCATTTATTCCCGGCTTTGTCAAGGATATACAGCAAGAGGCATGCAAGCCTTTATATATACAGAACAGTGGTACAAGTTAAGCAATGAGCGTAAATACATACAAGAACCAATAGGATAAAAAGCAAGGGGGCCAATGAGAAAAAGGACGTAATGGCCAGTAGAATAAAATAGAATAAATACAAAATTTTTTAAGATACACAAAAGAGAAGTTGTACAGAGATGGTGCGTTTAACGCGGACCGAAAAGAGAACATATCCGGTTGTCCGAAGACAAGAGAATTAACATAAAAAAAACATAATAAAATAAAGGGGTAAGAAACTTACAAAATGCAGAAGAAACATAAAATAAAGAAAACGAGAGAAAATCATAGTAGATCAGATAAAGAACTAAGTATAGCAAACACGTTAAAGTCCGTCTGGCAATTGAGAAGCAAGTGTGGGGTGGACTTCTTGGCCTTAAATATTTCGATCGCTTCGAGGGTAGCAGTTTTTTCAGGTTTATTACAGATGTGCAAGACAGACATAACCTCTTCTTTTGTCTTCAAAGTGTGTCCGGAATCTGCGAGATGGTTTGCATAGTGGGAGACACGGTCCCGTTTTCTATACGAGTCAAGGTGTTCCTTGAATCGCAATGCAAGATTGCGGGTCGATAATCCCACATAGAACTTATTGATCTAATCGATTATTGATTATTGATTATTGATTATTGTCGATAATCCAGTAATTGATCTAGCTGTGTCAGTTATAAGAACTTGACTGTCAATTTCTAGATCACCCACTTTGACATAAATATTCTAGGCCCTATTCGCCGATTCTTTTTGTTGGTCCTGAATCTTGTCACAGAGATGATCAACAGATAACCCAGGACAATTTATCTTCCAAGAAGAAAACGGCTACTGGTATTCTTTTTACTATGATAAGAACTAGCATAAGATGAATTGGATGAACTTTGCAAGTAGGAGAACAATCGTCAAAAACCAAGTTTTTCTACGAACGATTTGTTGGCCAAGATCTGATGATATTGCATTACTGGAAAACACCTTCATTTTCTATGGTCCTTGCACTCTACATGGGAATGGACTGATTTTATTTATTATTTCAAAGGAAGGAAAAAAAAAGATAAATGATCTACATGAACAACTTAAGTTTTAAAAACACAATTTTAGTTAATGTTAAATACTTTACACATTCTTAAAAATGCTTGATTTCATCAGCTACCTTTGAATGTTGTCAATTTTTTTGTAAAAATACTTAATACAGATGCGTAGTTAAAATATTGTCAATTACTGGTGAAGCTACCTGTCAACTTCTGGTGCATTAACTGTCAACTACTGGTGATTCATGCATTAGTTAGGGTATTATTCCAATTAATATATCATTCAGACCCTGTAGCAGGTTGACCGGTAGGGGGAATGACTTCAAAGTTGGAAGGTATGCGAATCAGTGCATGGAAAGAGAAATTGATAATAATAATATGCCACAACCAACCACCAGTGCGAATTGTGGCGCAATTTATCACCAGTTGGCCAAAGTATTGGATAAATTGTTATTAAAGGAGGTCTCTTACACCTATCAGACATCGGTGATGGAGGATGTTGACAGTAGAGGATACGTGGATATTCAGAAGAGGTTTCAACGTGGCCATCGTCCTCCAGGGCCAACACCTCATAACAAGTTGATCGGAAGAGATGTTCTGTGCATGGAAGACAATGCTATCTTTCAACTCTGCCAGTGAATGAATGCCTCCACGATAAACAACACTTTTGAGATAACCCCAAAGCCAAACATCGCAGATGTCAAAATCAAGTGAACGGGGTGACCACGACTCTATTCTCGGAGATAAATTGTCGCAGCAACTGTTAAACATCACTTCCGATGTGTGGGGATGCACCGTCTTGATGAAAGGTGATTGAGTTAAGGAATCCTCTCTGTTGAATCTGCGGGATGACGAACTGCTGCAACATGACCCGATATCGAGCTGCAGTCACTGCAAGATTCAAGGTCCTGACTTTCTCAAAGAAGTATAGACCCAGGAGAACCGTTACTGTAAACCTTATCCATAATTCACCAAAGGGGAATGCAAACGGATACCTACGAATCCGATGAGGATCATGTGTACCAAATGCGGCAATTCTACTTGTTCACTGTTTTGTACATGCAGAAGTGGGCCTCATTTCTCCACAGGATGTTGTCAGGCCACTGATCATCCACCTCAGCAGCTGTTGTCGGAGATTAGCATCGCAAACTTGCAACTCATGGAGGCGCCGGAACTTATAGGGATAGGAACGCAATGATTTGTGCAAACATCCCCACTCTGTTGTCTATGCAATGTATAATGTTTTGCTATGCCACGAGTACTGCACGTTTCGCTCATATTCTCCGTTGATTGCTCAGTAACAGCTTCTGTCACTTGTGGTTCCCGAGGTTCCCTCCCTCTTCCTGGTCGAGCAGCAAATCTTCCTGTTGCCTCAAAACGTTGAACCATGCGTCGCAGGCCATAAAGTGTATTGACTATTGGCCCCGGTAGTCTCGCAGCGCCGCAAGCATTCTCGTTGTCCAGAATAAGTGGAGGCATGTAGAGACTACAAATCCACAAAATATTAGCTTTTATTAGAGGTATATATATTTCGGCTGCCATGTAGCCTTCTTCAAGGTGTACATTAAGACTAAACCAATAAATTAAAACAAGTAATTGCATCTTGGTCTATTTTGCTGTCAATGAACGAGAAATAAAAATTTTGCTAATTCAAGACCTATTCCTTATTTCTCGTTCAAACTAAAACAGTAAGTACATATATTTACATGATAAAGAATGATAAACAAAAAACTACAGAAATGGAGCAATCAGGAAGCAAGAAGTTCCGCTAATCAGGGACTGGAATGGGGCCTGTGTCACTGCTCAGTAAAAGATTGAGGAAATTCTTCTTGCAATAAATTTCTAAAGATTATAAGAAATTTAACATTTCTTAAGATTATAAGAAATTTAACATTTTTTGTTGGTTTTAGTATGAAGAAAATCAATTAAATTTAAGTCATAATCGTGTCCGCAATTAAGGATATGGTCGATGAGAAATTTTGTATACCCCTGATTTATCGTCCACTGGTATGCTATCTTTTGCACTACCTAGAAATTTCTTTAGAGAGTTTTGACCTCGCAGGCCCGTAGCCAGGGGGGGGGGGGTCGAGGGGGGTCGACGACCAACCCATTATTGAAAAGGTCCGCCTCCCAAATATGAAAAAGGTCCGACTCAGTGGAATTTTTGAAAAAAGGTCCGGAATTTTTGAAAATCGTTCCCCCCAAGATAACGTCCTGGCTTAGTAATTAGTAGTCTTTACATATCTCCATTTATTCTAGGATTATCCAGTTTCGTTGGTTTTCGCCTTTTTCCCTTATCGTTGTTCAGATAAAAAAACGTAAGCAGTAAGGCGCGGAATGGCAACTCAACACCATTATGCTTATCAAATCTTCTTTTGGGATTACACATCTTTTTATACCGTTATGCAAATGACTGTTGTTGGCAGCGCCACATTTCGCCCTGGTGATCGGTTGGAGAACGACATGTTTTGCTGAATAGCATATGTTTGAAGTCATTCGGCCCACGGTCACCCCTGCTACAGGGCTCGAATAGGAATACTTTAATTTGAATCACCCTTATTTCAGGATGTTTTAATTATTTTACATGTGTTATAAAACTGCTATGTTTTTTGTAATACATGTTATTTTACACTTGTTGGACATTTTATTTGTTTTTTGATTCTTTAAAAGATAATACAGGGTGTCCAAAAGACTGGTAACATGGCAGAGATCTCAAAGCTGCCAGGTAGGCGAGATCTGATGAGTGTGCTTTATAGGTAATAGGGGGGTGGGGAATTCATTGCCGACTTTGACTTTGATTCCCAAATTTAAGGTAATTCATTTGCTAACTCGAAAACTATTAAAGATAGAGAAAAATTTCCAATTGCTACCCTGTAGAGCAACACCACATTAGTCTAAAAACAATTTTTAATCACACCCTTCCCCTTGAAAGATTTTGAGAAAATGGGCGAGAAAGAGTCACTCAAGGTCAAGCCAGGTTGGCTGAGGTTTCTAACACATTTGAATTGCGGTGAAGCACACCGTTGGGAATTTTTTTTCCTTGAGTGACTCTTTCTCAGGAACAACTAAATATTACATGTTTACAGTAACAAATGTTTATCCAGGAAAGCTGTTTACCTAGTGAAGTTCTCTTGGATGACAGCGCTCGTCCACACAGTGTCAATATCAGTGTCCAGATTTTGGTCCATTCGATTTTCACCTCTTCGACCCATTGAAGAATCACCTGGGTGGTCACTGGTTCCAGGATATGGAGGAGATCTTTCGGGAGGTGACTACTACAGCTGGATACTACACCAACCACAAACCTTCGCTGCAGGCTTTGAGAGACTCGTGAAACTCTGGGACAAGTGCCTAAAAGTTCATGGAGATTACGTTCAAAAATAAACTAAATTTCAACAAGCAACTATTTCAACTTTTAGTTCTATGCCTTTTTGGGACTTATTTATTGACTTACCTCGTATTAAATAACACTAGTCATCATTTTACAATTTTTTTGTAACTTAAAAAAAAAACAACAAGAAATTAAATTTTTATTAATTAAAAATTAAATAATAAAACATAAAAATTAGGACGTAGGACAATGATTTTATTCAATCTAGTCTGATTGCATGTCCTTTACCATATAAAAATTCTTCCAACATCTTCTTCTTTTGCACATAATCTAGGCACAAGTTCTTAGTTCTTCGTGGCACGTTTAATTCGCTTCTGTGGAGGTTCTCCTTGAAGATTCCTTGAGAAGAAAAGTTTCTACCAAATTCTGATCTTTGCGGATACTTTCAATGGCCTTCCAAATGGTTGGATGAGCGTGCCCCATCAAACTGTTGAAAGAAAGATTCCAACTCTCGCACAAATTATTGGTGCGACCACCGTCGTCGAGAATGGCTTGGTAGACATTCCATAGCTGCAGCGGAAATTAAAGGGGAATCGATCTAATAACAACGGGGGAATTGTGCCGTCGGGGCAAGCTGGAACCTGGATCCAGCGATAGGTGCCTCGCACGTAGGTGCTACTGAAATAACCGAGTAAATCTTGAAGCCCTTCAATATAAGGTATATTTTGCAAAAAATAATCAGGTATTTCTTGAATCCCTTGGTTGGCAAGAAGTGCGGGGCTTTTATTGGGAGACCATTTGGTATCTACTGAGCCGAGTGGATTTCGCCAGTGAAGTGCTTCGTCTATAAGAGTCGGAAGGCTTTCTGAGCTACCGAATGTCTTCGCGGGTAGATTGCAACATCAACGAACGAGCTGTGGAATGAACTGATTTGTCTTCAAGCACGCCCAGATGCATTTATGGAAACTCCAGTAGCGAGTGAAGTTTAAACAAACAAAAAAAAATGCACTGTATCTCTTAGAGTATTGTTCATACTTCTTAATGAAACGACGTTTTAATGTAGTCTTTGAACATTATTTTCTGTATGGCCTAACTATCAGGACTGAATGTGAACACAACGCATTTGTACTAGACATAAGAGACAAACAGCCGCCTCGTCATAGACGATTTATGAGTGGCATAAAATATTGTAAAAAATTCATATGAGCACGACTAGTGCTTTTCTGTTTGCATTTTCCATTTGCTTTTTCATTATTGCCAAAAAAGAAAAATACTGACAACTCAATAGGTCAAAGTGAATTTCTCTCCCAAGTGAATTTCTCTCCCAAGCTAAGAAAACATGCAATCATCATCAAATATCAGTGCTAGCTTAATAAAAGTTGTTGATAATGAAAATAACTTTTTTTGAAAAAAAAATAGTAAGATCAATAGTCTGTTGGCATATAAGATTAAAAATTCAACCATCATCTACGAATTATTTAACCAAAAAAATAAATAAATAAACGATAACACGCCCGAACAGGGACTCGAACCCAAATGTGAAGCAGCCAAATGTGAAGAAGCTGGGATGAAGATCAGTGTGGCTAAAACCGAGGTTCTGGTCCTTTCAAGACAGCCTGCTCAGTGCGCTCTCCATGTTAGGGGAGCCTCATTGAGACAGGTGGAGAAATTCAAGTATCTCGGGTTTGCATTCACGAGTGATGGACGGCAGGAGAAAGAATTGGATGCTCGGATCGGTGCAGCAAGCTGTGTCAGACGTGAACGGTGGCGATCCGTGGTAACGAAACGTGAGCTGGGTAACAAAGCCAAGCTCTCCGTCTTCAAATCTATCTTTGTCCCCATTCTCATCTATGGTCATGAGGCTTGGGTAATGACCAAAAGAGTGCGATCGCGGGTACAAGCGGCCGAAATGAGATTTCTGAGAGGTGTGGCAGATGTTACCCTACTAGATAGAGTGCACAGCAGCACAATAAGGGAATCTTTAGGTGTTGAGCCGCTACTTCTCCGCATTGAGAGATCTCAGTTGCGCTGGTATGGCCACGTGATACGGATGCCGCAAACTAGTCTTCCTAGGCAGTTGTTATTTTCCAAGCCGGTGGGTAAGAGACCAAGGGGTCGGTCGATTAGGTGGCTAGACTACATGGATAATCTGGGTTCGAGTCGCTTGGATATTACCAGGGAGGACATGCGCCTGATGGCGGAAGATCGCGATCGCTGGAGATCCTCCATAGGGTTGCTGCCCCCGCGACCCTAACGGATAAGCGGGTTTGAAAACTAAGTAAAGTAACAATTGAAACTGGAAATTTAATTGGACACGCAAAGTCAAACTTTCGTTGGACAGAGTATAACTAAAGAAAAACAATTAAAGATAAGAGATTTTGTTTAAAATATTGAATGAATTTGTTTTAACACTGCTCTTAAGAGCCTTTTTTCAATTCCCCGACTGTATTTCAATAAGAAAAATGCGTCGAAAAATTGAATTCTCCTCTCCGGTTCTTCCTCCACGTTCTTTAGGAAATTACCGGAACTTGACGTCATTTCTTGCCACGAGAACCTGCCGATGCTGGAAATCTTGTCACCAAAAGAAATATTTACGATTCTAGTCTCGAACGACTAGCGATATATCTGGCTATTCTTATAGCAAACTAACAAGGGAATCCCTCGAACATGTATGTCACGGATTTCCACCAAATTGAAATATGTTACTCCATCTGAAGCTACTATAGATGCTTGCAAAATAAGAGAGTGCGAAATTTTGTTTCTTTCAAAATAAACCGCGAAAACGAAAAAATTTCAGCATACAAAGCCATACAAGGACTCCATTGTTAAAGCGGTTAGGCTATGTGGGGTTCCGTTGTAAGTTGTCTACAAGACTGACTATATACATTTTACTTGTGCAATCAATAACTTCAGAGATATTTACGATTTTATGTTTGGCATTCCTCACATTGAAACATTTAAGTGGAAATTACTCAAAAGCAGTTTAATTTAAAGCAGTAGGGTTCTAAATAATCTTTGAAATAATATATTACAAGGAAATCTGATGGTTAATAACCTTTATAATAGATGAGCCTTTTCGTTTTAGATAACCGTGGTTTTCTAAAACGAAAAGGCGCCATTTTGATGACATCATCATCGCACTCGGCCACACATCACAGAGTGACACCATCGCAATTATTCACCAAAAGAGCATTCGTGATGATAAAATAATACTTCTATCTTCCCATCATGAAAGCTGCCACGGAGCCTTTTTTTTCGACGTATGCTCCCCTACTATTATGCAACACGATGTAGTTCATTTCTGACAATGTCTGTTCACAAATACAGGTGTCACCAAGTTTGGTGACTGTTGATTTTCCAAGGCTCTCGATGGCGATGCTCCATCGGAGAGCAAGCTTGGTCTTATTGTGTCGCCATCTCTTGACAGCACAGAGAGTTTGGCGTTATCACCTTTGCAAACTCTCAAGCGCGAGCGCCATAAGAGAAGAAGGCGGAAACGGCGCGGAAAGTTGCGCAAGCGTTGACGTTATGAGCGGGAAAATTTGGATCGAGGAGAGAGTTTATGGAACCGAATCGAACGGACTCAAAAAAGTTCGTTCCGCCGTCAGCGCGTCGAGCTCAGGGTTAACGACATGGCAATTCACGCCAAAGGTCGGGGACGACCGACGAGCTCCACGACCTCAGAGGAAAGTAGCTTCGAGTTTTCCGAGGAAGAAAGAGTGAATGCCCAGCGAACGGCTTGCGACGTTACGCGAGTGTCACTAACGTTGTTGTGCTACCGTTCCATGACTTTTCCAGCTCCCACCCGACTCGACGAGCGATACGAGGAAGTCAGCAACGAGGACAGCGTGTTCGACGCCCCGTCAGCAACCTCGCCTGAGTTCGAGACACCGATTTTTCTGCCAACTCCCGTGTCGCCTACCTCGACCGTAGTTCCGCCGCCAAGAGACCTCAACGCTACGAGAACGCTGGTGGTAGCGTCTTATTTAGACTCCGCAGTGCTTCTACAGGCCGAGCTCTTGGACCCCGCCTTGATTCTGGATGGACGCTTGATTTGGATCACTCCATGGACGCATGAGGCCTTTTGGCTTCATGGATTAGGCGCCCAAGAGCCCTATTTAAGGTGGGTCAAAATTTTGGTCCGAAAAGGGCCATCACTAAATTAGTCTGGTTCCAGTCTCTCAATTATTCCTCTATCTTTCCCGCTCGAGCGCATGGCTTAAACTTATTGCTGAGTTGTTACTAGGCACATTAGTTTGCTTTCGCAACACTTATTGCGCACTCAGTCTCTGATAAGATTAGGCGCCGCCCTCAGTGCACAGCGTAATTGCTAAGACCATTTTTTTCCATAGATGTTAGCGCGTTGCTTAATTCTAATTTGGTCTTTCTATTTATCTCTTCTATTTAGTTATCAACGGCTATTAGCCGGAACCCAAACGCTTTTGCGTCGCCGTTTGTGAACGGTGCAGCGGGCGTAGCAGCGAGTACTCTTCTCAGAACTACCGGCTGTGAAATGAGTATCCGGTTCTTCTTTTTCCTGTTAGGAGGCTCCTCGTTACTCCGCTGTTTGGACTTCTTAGGAATATTTACTTGTAAAGGTTGCTTTCTTTGTCAATTAATATGTTTCCCCTTTTAGCTGTGAGCAGGATAAGTCTGTCGCTATAACACAGCTGCAAAATTTGCATCGCCCTACGAGGGGGCGAGCGGGAATGACTTATTTGACAAAAGTTCCTTTTCATATCAATTTAATTTTATTTATTTGTAAACCCAGGGTCCGTCCTTTGGGTCGGGCCAAGTGTCATTGTTGTACCTGTGCGAGTTCTCTAGTACATCGCCCGATATTCATTTATGATAATCATTGCTTTCTTTGTCTATGTAAAACGGAGGTTCGTTCCTCGGTTTGGGCAAGGCATCGTCCTCATACGTTTCTTGCGCTTTAGCAAGATCGTGGCCCTTTCAACTAAATATTCTGTGTAGTTTATTATCTTGTTTTGTTGAATAAAAATTGTTAAGCCAAAAGATATGCTCTGTTGTCAATCTTAGCTAATCAAATTCTTCCACTGCGCTATACTCTAATATACGTGACTACAAGTGCTATCGAATATAGAGAATAGTTTACTTACAAAATTCTTAATGTTTCTGTGATTACCTTTTGGAAATAAAGAATAGAAACTAATTTTCATTTCAGTGATTTCAGTGTAATATCACTTTGCAAATCTGATTAACTCGAATTGCACATTTGCATTAATATTGACATCATTTTGAAACAAAGTATTTTTCATTTTCATGATAAAAATGCTAATATTATTGATATTACAGCGTAGGCCGTTGGGATATATGTATTATCCAACGTGTCCGCGGTCCACAAAAAAACTTTCGCGGGCCAGGTTTGGCTCCCGGGGCATTGTTTGGAGACCTCTGCTCTACAACAACAGCCATGTTACTTCTTGAGAAAGCTACCACCAAATTGAGGCGAAGAAGTCTTATATTCTATCTAGATGTACGTACGATGCTGGGAATTCGATTAATTAAGACTTGTGAATATTAAGAGATAATTGCTCAGATAGCTAAATCGGTAGAGCATTAGGCTTTTAACCTAAGGGTCCTGGGTTCAAGTCCCTATTTGGGATTTGACAAGTCTTTGCTCCTTACTTATTCGTGTTCTGCCTACATGTTTAATATTCATCAGCTTTCTTGGTTATATCAAATTGCTCAAATAGAGTAGGCAACCCATTTAACCAAGGAATAAACTTAAATTAATTAACTGAGCTTTAATAATTTCGCAAACCTGTTTTTATTTTTTTCGAAACATAAAAAGCATATAATTTTTTTTAGATGTATACACGTGTTTTGATAGAGTAGACTTTTTACGAGTCCCGTAACTCTAAATTTTTGACAGGTAGAAATAAATTTAAAAAATTTGAACTAGGTTTCAGCTGCATTTCTAAATTAATTGACAAGTGCATGCAAGTGAGTGCGTTGTTAAATATTATGGGAGTTCTGATTCATTACAACGCCACGAACTCCCTATAGGTTTCATCTACAGGTCTATAATAAAGGGGAAATAAATTAAGATTGTAGACAGGTCGTAAAAATATAACGTGTAGCTAGTTATATATTTTTTCTAGTTTTATTTTCTAGTGAATGGAAGATTCACAAGTGGACCAGATACAATTCCACGCTGTTTATAATAGATGCTCAATTATAGCCAACGTTAAATTTAACCTAACATGATTTATTGTCTCACGTGGAAGCACATGTGCATCCTTGCCTGAGAGTGAGCACTGTTGTATTCAATCATTTTCACTAATGGTTCAGAATACGAATAGCATAATCAATAATAAGACCTTTTTATATATTCTCTGAATGTAATTTACTGCAAGTTCAAAAGAATTATTTTTTATTAATTTTTTGGAATTTATACAAAATTTGTCAAAATTCCTCGCTGTTTCCTTCTTTAGGTGGCGCTAATTTTAAACTGCATTTGTTCACCTTAAGCCGTAAGCACACAATACAGGTGCAAATGATTCGTTACAGAAGACGACTTTTCACCTTATCAGGGGCCAGTAATCCATCCGGAAAACAAAACCCAATTAGAACACTGTGTCCTTTGTCTTATATAGGACCATTATTTTTTAGCTATATTTAGTTGTATTTTCTAGTGAATGGATGACTCACAAGTGGACCAGATACAATTCCACGCTGTTTATAATAAATGCTCAATTAAAGCCAATGTTAAATTTGACCCAACATGATTTATTGTCTCACGTGGAATTGTATTTGGCGGTAATGCTCGGTCATCTCATTTCCCTAGCAATTTTGCGCATCGACTTTATTGCTAGTGAAGTCGACATGAAATCGTTTAAACAACAACCAAAATTGGAAATGACGTCTTTATATCTTGTGTTTAATCGCCTTAATTTATTCCAAGAAGCATCCGGAGATTCCCAGCCACGCGACCAACAGCACTTGTGGGTGGATCCATTTCTCTCCATGAATACACGTGCTTCATTTTAGGAAGATATCTACGTCGTCAACTGGGATTTAATCATGAAGCATGGGCTCCTTTCCCTGGGACAATTATTTATTGATGACGGAGACAGCGACGCTGATGAAAAAGCAAATGTAAAGAGAGACTATAATTTTTTTTATAGTGTATAAATTTAATAAGCAATACGGTCTTGTTTGGAACAATTCAAGTTAAATTATTACTATTTGAATTATTAAACTAGAATTATTCAATATTAATACAGGATACAGTTGAGATATATGACTGATAACTAAATTTAAAACATTCATTTGCTTCTCAACCTTAGTGTAAACTTTTTAAATAAAGAAATTACTTTATAATGAAGTGAAAATTACTTTAAATGCTATAAGCCTTAGTTATATATACATTTTATATGTAAATTTTCGTTTATCACATCTTTTCACCCACCCGGGCTGGATCTACTGTATATATTGACAACTCTGACTTTATTTGCTACACGTGAAAATGGATCAGAGATGATCCGAAAGGTCCTCGTGTCAACAAAATTTTATTATTTTTAAATTATTATTTTAATTTATTTCGATGTTAAATCATCTAAACTAAACAAGTGTTTACCAATACGGAAATTTTGCTAAAATTGGTGCCTGTTTTCAAAAATTGAAAAACATCAGTGCCAAAAAAAATCTGAGATATCAACATGCGAATACCTCATCCACAGAATATTCACAAATATCTACTCCACAGATATTTGTGATCAACTTCACTTCCCGACAACGCTCACATCCTCAACTGTGATCAACGATACGCTATCATTCAACCAATGATCTTCCCAGCTAGCCACAAACCACCAGTTGATTCGATGTGCAAGCGTTCATCCATACATCGAACAATATTGCATCATGACTGTCTAACACGGGGTAAGCCATAAACTGTTAATTTCACAATAGTAGACTACTAAAAAACTGCTTCAATATCAGTTTTCATGAACTATCAGTGATTCCAACACATAACTGATTTCAATGAAATAGTTACAGATTGATATCTTAAAGAATTTTTTTAGTCCTGTTGTTATCAAAATTGTTGTTCTATCAGTCAATATTTCCAAAGAAAAATTATTATTATAAATTGTTTCACTCAAATCCCACTTTCATATAACGTAATTTCCTTATTTAAAAAGTTTACACAAAAGTTGAGAAGCAAATGCACGTTTTAAATTTAGAATTATTCAAGCTAAAAATGAAAGTGGAATGGATTAAATATTTTTATTGGTCAAATATTTTAGTAGAAGAGCTTCAAAACGAACACTGTCCAAAATTTCGGAAGCAGGGTAATAGAGCTGGTGGACCATTCTGTTGGCACAGTTTGATCTGCTTATGTAGTGAAAGGGCCAATGGCATTTCAAGGACATTCCTGAATATCGATTTGTTTTTTCTTTCATTATCTCTTGGCTGCCATTGTTGCTCAATCTAAATGCCCTGGAAAATGTATGGGACAGACTTTTGGACGCCCGATGTCCGTTTACATTAACACTCACACCATGGTAAGGGCTGTTTTTCTGCAAGAGCTGCCTAGAATACAGTAAAACCAGCCATCATTTGTTCGAGGGCGTATTGAAAAGTAATGCCTCCATGGCTGTAACTTTTTCATTTGTTAACCGATTTTCAAAATTCTTCTTGTATTTTATACTCACATTTGTCCTCTATGTAATGCACTATTCACTTTTCGACATAGTTCCCATCCCTTTCCACGCATTGCGCCAACGCGTGACTATTGGGTGAACCCGTCGGAGAGGAATTCCGGAGTTGTTGTCGACACCAAGATTGAATGGCAGCGTTTACCTCGCCGTCAGAACCAACTCATGTCCATTAAAGGGCTCTTTCATCTTTGGGAAGCGGTGAAAGTGGCAAGGTGTAAAGTCTTTCATCCTTGAACTTCAGTCATTCATCTTTGAACTGTAGGCGCTGCAACGCCTCTGGTATGTGGCGACTCGTGTGCGGGCGGACGTTATCGTACTCCAGAAGAGGGTCCAAAGCTGTCATTCAATTCTGGTAGAGATGGAAGGGTTCACTTTATCGCGCTCAATAGATAGGGATAGGTAGTGAAAAACTCTAATTTACATAAATCCTGGCACTTCAACATAGGCTGCAACGAGCGGTTGCGAGCAGGCTTGAGTCAAAAGAGCAGATCGCGCATGAGGGTATAAAGTATATTATCTCTATGACGTCCCCACCTATTGAGGGCGATAAAGTGAACTCTTCCATTTCACCTTACAGTGTGAGAACTCTATCTGTGCTGTAATGATTCTGGATCATGAAACCTGTAATATTTTTGTCAACTACCTTAATAAACATGAGAAGCAAAATGTTGGCGTGTTGTTAAATGACAGTACATTTCGTCCTTTCCTTATCTTCTCATCTTTATATTTCACATTTTTCACCCATGCTCGGATTCTCACAAAAATAAAAAAACACTTGCCATGAATTATGCCCCAATCCTCGTATCAAACTATAAAAAAGGAGAACATTTGAGTTCGTCACGGAAACAGTTTTGCATTGTTGATGCACGTTTAAGCAATGTTGGCGCTGGCATGAAGCACACACCAGAACTGAAAAGTCACCTGAACATTGTTGTCTGAGCAACAATTCTACTTCTTTCATGTCTTTACTGTTAGATATGTAGAAATAGAAACCGAAACTAAACGTGATCGCATTGGAATGCATAATGTAAACAGAGCTTTAATGGCGACAATAAAGGTCGGACGCAACAGTTTACTACACGTATCAATCAATCACAAACTATAAACAAAGGAGAACATGTGAGTTCGTCCAACACCTCCCAGAGAGAAGGCCTGCGGACTAAAGGTGTATACATTGTTACATCATCATCAAGCGGCTATTGTTCGTATAAGCCCTAAATTTGGCCGCTTGATGATGATGTAACAAAAATGTTTACATCTCTCTAGGAGGTGTTGGTTCGTCACACGAAACAATTTGAATGTTCGAGCTTTGCAACAATATGAATTGAATTTGAAACTAATTACCGCGCAAACTGCGCGCGGATAAAATCTTGTACATGTATACAGATATTTGATTAAATGTTGAAATGTGATGCACACGTTTGGAGATGGAGATGGCATTTGGTGAGCTATTGCCAGTTAATTTTGTGTACTGTGTAATTAAAGAAGGCGACTCTTTTGCAGATATGGTTTTTTTAAAAATCGTAGTGTATTTTTCTATGGGTCTCTGCATAAGATTTTAAGGTATCCCTACTGCAGAGAAAATTGGTGGAATGCCATCATATTTTATGTGTGCATGTTTAGGATCAGTGGAATGAGGTTTTTGAAATAAAAATATACTTCCAAATTTGCTGCCAGGAGAAGAGTTAGAGCTGCAAGAGAGAAAATTTGCATAAAACAGTGTCATACGGCCATATTAATCGGGTATAACATTACGGCTAGTGCCACATCTGTTTTCACTATATTAGTCTTAAAAATTGGGGCGTAATTAAAGATAAAGGGAATGGATAAGCTTTAAATATCCACAATCTAGTGACTCGTTGGAATACTTGCTTGCTCTGACAAAAAGACTTTGTTTAGTGGCTATCACTTCCTGCATGTTCACATATTTAAACTAACACACTATTACAGAAACAAAATAGGCTAGTTGCGTAACGCTGGCGTCGCCATCAAGCGGTAAAATTAGGTAAAACTAGATCACAACCCGGTACAATCACCATAGTCACCATAGTATCTAAAGCTTATGGAGGAAGAGCAACAGATGCCTTTATAACTTATGATTGTGGATTTTTAAACCTGATTGAACCAGGTGATCTCGTTTTCGCAGATAAAGATTTCCCATTAATTAAATCCGAGCTCTCAAAACGTAACGCAACGTTAATAATTCCTCCATTCGCTTATAATCAACAATTTACAGATGACGAGATTGAATAAAGTTACAGTATAGCATCAGTAAGAAAACATGTTGAACGAGCCATTCAGCGGATTAAATTATGTCAAATCCTCAATCACATTCCCATAGAACTACAAGCTCACATAGATTCAATAATATACTTAAGTTGTATCATTGCTAACAGCCAGCTTCCTTTAATTAAAGAGAATACTACGGTTTGGTTTTCTAGAAATTTTGGCATCGACTATTAAGATCATTTTGCGCCTTTTACAAAAGTTATATCTGTACGCAGCCCGGGACAAACACAAACATCCATGTCCACGGAGGGATTCGAACCCACGACCAGGCGGACTCGAGAACTAGAAAGCCTACGCCCTAGCCCTCTCGGCCACCTGGCCGGCAGAATACGACGGAAAAGCCATAAGACAAAGCACTTGTTATTATTTATTTGAAAATAAATCAATTGCTATATTACAAAAATCTTTTTCTTTATTATTATTTTTTTAATATTTTTTTTTAATTAGCCGGCTCGGTGGCCGAGAGGGTTAAGGCGTAGCTTCAATCAGTCTTATCGCTCTCGGATCCAGCGAGCTGTGGGTTCGAATCCCGCCGAGGGCATGGATGTTTGTTTGTTCTTTCTCTAACATATCCTCTCGTGAGGTTGGCGTCAGGAAGGGCATCCGGCCGTAAAAGATCATTGCCAAATCAAATAATTAACACAGCGACCCCATATGAAAATGGGCTAAAAGCTGAAGATAAACAACAACATTATTTTTTTTAATTAGCAGCATATAAAATGTGAAGAAAGTAATTAAAATAAAATATCTGTAATTCTGGAATACAATCCACTAAAAAAAAACTCATCTCTTTGAACAATTAGATGAACATAACCATTTTCAAATAGTTTTTTGCCTAATAAGAGATTTGTTAATATGCATGTACTTTCAAAATGCTATTCGAAATTTAGCGTTAGAGAATGAAGTTTTATGTGGTTAAAAGAGGCAGGGCGACTCATGTCTTTTAAAGTATTTTTTTACTGATTTTCTAACGGCTATTATAAATGAGTAGCCTAAAAGCAAAGACGGACATAGTCATTTTTTGACTTTTTGAGTTAGGAGTGGTTTCCCATGGTATTTTTCCCGCTGAATTCAATGGCGCTATCCTTTTGAAGCAAAAGTGGCTAGAAATGGCTTAAAATTCAGTTTAAAGTGTGATGTGTAAAGCAAAAACGGACATGTAAAATAGCGTTTTGAAGCAAACACAGACACATCCTTATAAACCAATGGGAACTCAAGATTTTGGTCATGTGAACAAGATGGCCACCTACATCGTGTCATCTGCTGCTGGAAAGAGATGAAACTTTTGTTGTTGATGATAATACAGTAACAGTTGAATGTGAATGCTTACATGACAACATTATTGAGGATGAACTGGTGCTAACAGGAATCTCCATTGATCATTAAAAACTATTAATGAAAAATTTTATTTCATTTTAATTTCAAAACTGTTTATTTTTTTTAAAATACTTGAAAAAAAGTATGTTTCAACAAATTTAAAAAAAAGTTACAATAATATTTTGTAATAAAAAACAAATCTTTTATTTTCCATTATAATAATAAAATTTTGTGATACTTGCCATTGAGTCGCAATGTTAAAACGTACTTGAGTTGCATGCAAACACGGACACAGTCCACATTATGAAGCAAAGGCGGACATTGCAATTTTAGACTTCACTTTTCACATTTAAAAAATAAAAAAGTAGGTGGTAAAGGTAATTCATTTAATTACATATTTTTTAAACTTAATTTTAAAAAAAACATTATTAATTTAACATAAAAAACAATGCTACAACAAAAAAATGCGTTTTTCTTAAAATCACATTCGTGGCGTATGTCCGTCTTTGCTATTAGGCTACTCAAATAAATTATCTTTAAATGAAGATTTCCGTCGAAATCGATCAACATTCACGTTTTGAAAACTACAATGAAGAACTATAGGAGGCATAATTTGCATTATAAAACGAATTCTTGCGTTGATTATAATGAAAGGCCAACTGTGCCTCATCTAAATGTTGTTAACAATCGTCACGAGTAAGCGCAACTCTCGTTTTTTCCGCCTATAGAACATGAAGGTCTTACTTCCATTTGTGCGACTCTTATGAAAATTAGGCTAGGCTAGATTAGTTCTTAGCAATGTTCTGCAGGCAAAGCCTTACACAAATTAGCTTTTTTTTAAAATTTTCGATATGGAAATTTTAATTTTTTAAAAAATATGATCATGGTAGTTCTGGTTTATACAAGGTATTGCAGATAACTACATGGCAGTATAACGGGTCGACATCAAATGATGATTGGGTAATTTTATCAAAAACATGACAGTTTTGACGTTCACCTCCCCTCCCCGACTGTGGAAAGTGCTGGCTGCTGCAGGCCACCTTCATCTCCCTCCATTCTGCCAATCGACCGAGCCGGCCCCTGCAATCGAGCGGGCAGGCTTACCGTTGTACTGCCCTGTAGTATCTGCAACACCCTGTGTAATCCACACGTGTTAATACTTAATATTATATTTCATGCTAATGTGTTGTTTTAATAGCTTTTTTAATTTTAATTATTTAAATTTAATAATCTTAATAATGTTAATTTATTATTAATAATTTAATATTACATTTAGATTTAATATTGAAACGGTAAAACTTAGAGTAAAATTCACGTGTGGATTATTTCCTGTTGATGACTGTACATTTTTACTATTGCATCTCTCAGTGTGATTTATGACAGTAATGACATACTCAGATATTCCGGTAATAATGATCCGAAGTTTTTCAAATGTTGTCAAAAGAAATTTTATAGCTCGTAATTTTCAGTAGTGCTTGAATAAATTTGTCTTTGCCGGCGATTTGCTCTTTGCTATTTAGCGGTTTCTATTTACTTCGAACAAAGAATAGAAACCGCTAACTGGCAATCGCTAAAACTTATTTTCTATTATTTCGGCCAACCTTTTCAAGTGTCACAGGAATGAGTCCAAATTAATTTTAAGTAAAAGATTTGTTTCCTGTAAATCACTAAGCTCTGTGTGTTTCTCAAATCTAATGTAAACGAGCCAATCCCGATCGAAGGGCGTAAATAATTAGTTGCACCACTTAGTTCCTATAATGTTACTGAAAGGGAAAAATAATACAATTTTTCTTTAGAATGACTATAATGTGTAACCGGATACGAGTTTTGACGCCAAGAGCTATCGTCGTTACTATCTAAGTATACTATGTTCTTTTAAATTGCAAGATATTTATTCAATCTTTGTAAATATGATTACAGTTGTTATAAATATTTCCATCGCTGTCTTTCGTATTACATGCATTGTTAAAAATTGTCAGTTTGTATTAAATTCTCTGCTATTTTCACCCTATCAAATTCTTTGCATATATGCAAGGAGAGAGGCTTAGCGCCAAGTTTACGACAAAACTTGATCGGCGACCACTCCTTTGCAACATACCCGTCCAAACATCCAGTCTGGATATGCAATGCTTCGTGGATTCCTGAGTTATGGTGGACTCCGCACAAAAAAAGCCGTAGAAAATTCTTTTCACTCTAGTATTACGCTAACCATGCGCAGGAATTTACATCATCGTGAAGAATGGAAGGCGAACTGGCGCTGGAGCCCCCGTGTCTCACCCGCGATCATTGTCGCTCGATCGAGCGTTCATCGATGCTTGGGAATGTTCCAATGTTGTCACGGAGTGAGTGAGTGAGTGAGGTGGGGGTGCTTCAAAAGCCTAGCCGCTGCATTAGGCCCGGCGGAGGAGGAGAAGAAGGCTTGGCCGTGGCGGGACCCGATTCTTCACGGCTCCACCACGAGTTAAAAAGGGACCGTCACTGCGCAGGCGCAGAAAAACGGCGCGTGCTTCTGGTCTACCGCGCGAGCACAAAAGCGATCGAGGCCCTTCTCCGCCTTCCTCCCGTCCCCCTCCCGTTCTTCGTCCCGGCCCTGTGGTCTCTGAGCGTGACCCCCTCCGCCCGTTTCCTCCCTTGATAGATGGTGCTTCGACGACCACTGTCACACGGAGTTTTGTCCAGGGTCGATCCTTTAGCCAAGCAAAAGCAAAACAACCGAACGGGACGAAAAACCACCTTTTCCATCAGTCTCAAAACAACTGCCTCCTCCTTACACTTGCGGAACTCTCTCTCTCTCTCTCTCTCTCTCTCTCTATACTTCTTCCTCACAATAGTACATTCGTTTGATGAACGACCTGGAACGACACAGCAGTCGAAAATGACGATTTCCCTAAATGTCTTCCAAGGATCTAACTGGTTTCTACTGACAAGAAGTCAGCAATAAAATCATTAAAGAATAATGAATAATAAATTACACGGTCTCTCTCTCTCTCTCTTTATCTATCTATCCAAGTAAATTTTTACGGTGTTTATGAACCTCTTAGCAAACTCCAAATTAATTCATATGGCTCAAGAATACTTCTTTAATAAGCTCAATTGATATACCCGTGAAAGGCCAGAAACTGTGGACAAGCACAATTGCATTGTGAATTTCATCTTGGTAATCTTAATAAAGCTTTTAATATAAGTTGCCTAATTTCACTGCTTGGAATCTGCACTGGAAAAACTGCGAGGTTTGATCTAATCAGTTATTACGTTTATTGTGTTGGTGAATCTACTTTGTGCTTGTTCATGAAAAAAGTGAAATCACGATATACATTATATTCTTAAGCAACAACGCCATCTCTCGAGAAACTTTACAGAAAAGTTCCAGGAAGATTTCTTTACCATAAAATAGCTTGTATTGTTAGCGAAAAGAAAATAAAAGTATTCAGGTGGTTACTTTAATTGTTGTCTTTGACGAGGTCGCTGAAATGATATACGCTGAAAATGGCTAATGAAATCTTTATTATACAAAAAGTTTCATAACAGTACTCAATGGAGTAAGACAGAATGCTAGAAAATGTGGATATCGTGACACAATAGAAATAAAAATGAAAACACTTTTCCATACAGACTTACTTTTTCATAAGCAGTTTTCTACGCATGCTTTTATGGCGTTATAGTGGACAAATATAAAAAGTTTTTGCGTATATTCAGTGATACATTTGCACTCACATATCTTATAAAGGCATTCAATTTATTCATCAAAATAATCAAGAACATGTCTCCAACGGAGGGGGGGGGGGTAATTAGTAAATCCCATGTCGGTAAAAATCTTTGGTTTGGCAGTAAAAAAGTCTTACAACTCTCTTTCGAAGACATAGCGATTTCCAAAATGTCTTGTGCCTATAATTTCCTATCCAAGCTGAATAATTTTGGAACAGGTCTATAAAGCTGTATGAGGTCTTACATTGTGGTGTAGCATTTGCCATTGCAGCTTTATCACAGTAGACGTGTGCTGTGATGGTTTGACCTTCACTTCTCCAACTGCTATCCAGAAAGCAGTCAATGTAATACTTGCTTTGAGATCTTTCTTGGATGTTTCCCTGATGATAACTATTGGTAGGAACAATTAATATTGTTGTAGAGTGTAGATTTTTCATCCCACGCAATGATTCGCTCTTGCAATAGCTCTCTGTGATGACGTGGGGCAAGGAACAGCAAGTGGTCAGGCTTGGTTTTTATTCGTTGCAGTTTTTTGAGTTTTCCCTGTATGCGTAGATGGTTATTCTGTCTGGCTAATTCATGAAAAGTTTGGCGTGGATTAGCTTCAGTGAATTTTCATCAACAACAGGTGGTCGTCCAGAACGGAGGTTATCTTTCAGGGATTCATCTTCATCCTGAAATTTCGAAAAACCAAAACTGAGCTATAATTCTTTTTTGACAAGGCATACTGTCCACCGCTTGATGTAAATTTCGACATGCTTTGGTTACATCGTGAACCAGTTTGAATTCAAAAAGCAATGCTGCTTGAATTTTGAATTGTAGACTCTCATTTACCGCTTGTTACTGCGATAATATACTACTGTATTTAAAACTCTTCTCAAAGGAATAGGCGTGAGGATGCTAATCATGTAGGACATAGCCGTTTCTGTTAAGAGGTTCAGGTGCTATTAAAAAGATCAGTGTTTCTTACACTTTTTGGCTCGTGACCCCCTTTCACACTTAAAAATTCCAAAGGACCCTCAAAATACGAATATGAATATTTCTACTTAGTAAATTTATAAAATAATTGAAAAATTAATCAGGCACTAAATATTCTGCGACCTCCCAAGAATTTTTTCCGACTCCACTTTAAGAAACACTGCTATTGATTATCAAAGATCAGAGTGCAAAAAAGTGCTAGAAGTTTTTAAATGACCTGATATATTCGGTGACAAAACTATTGTTTTTTTTTTAATTTTTAATTTTTTATATTTTTAATTTAAATGGATATTCCATTTCACACCATTGAAACTGCAAAAACTGTGCATCTTAATCTTTTAACAAACAGGAGGTACGCAAAAGAATATTGCAGTTTGAACAGTTTTTTTTATTTCTCAGATATGTTTTAGCGATGGGGTATGAGGACATGTGTTACATTGTGTTAAAGATGAACTGCCCAAGTTTATGCAGCTTACATTACAACTGTTCAAAGTGCGATTTCCTGTTGATACGGCATTTATCCATTTGGTATTCCATTCTGAATGGCTGCAATAATCCGGTGTCACACGGGTGAAGTCGGGAGAACATTGAGGCTACGTTAGAAGTTAGCGCCGCGAACTTACCAAACGGAGATCGCGCATGAGCTTTTGTAATGTAAGTTGCATAAATTTGAACGGTTCCTCTTTCATCCAATCTAAAATTTGCCTTCATACTCATCGCTGCGAAAAATAAAAAAATGTTTAAAATTGTTCAATGTACATCTTGTATCATATGTTTGTGACCATTTTACGACACAATTTCTCAGTCAGTTTCTATAAGAAATTATGATGGACGCTCGCAACTGCATTGCATTTTCTGGTTTATTGTGGTAGACCTTCTCCTTTAAATGTCCTCACAAGAAGAAGTCGGGGCTATGTGACGGGCACATCGAACCGCCTTGAAAACGTTGATAGGACATCACACGGAGCCCAAAATGTTCATACAGAAAATCCATAACAAAATTTGGTGCTTGAGGAAGAGCTCTGTCTTGCTTGTACCATTGGCTCTCAATTAGCCGATCATTTTAACGCCACACAATTCGATATCAATCCCTTTGACCTCTTGCGGAGACTTCTGAAGGAAAAAGTAACCAGAAATAAACTAGAAATTGTAATGCAACTGCGAACGACCGTCGTCACTTTTTTTTCCTAGAGAGGACTTGTGCATGTATTGACAGAGGACTTGTACTTATACTTACCATAAACACAAGGTTTTGTATCGAGGAGGTTGTATATCAACAAAGTGGACATCCTGAACATTTACTATAACTGAATAACGATGATTATTTTAATGAGTTTTGTAATGCCAGCCGTTATAAAATACCTGGTAGAGTAAAATTTTATAAATCATTTTCAATGAATCATTTTACCCGGTGCCTTTGATGTAAAACTTTGTGCTTTCACCTTATTGGAATTTATGACTTATAAAAATTAGTGTAACTAAATCAAAATCAAATTAATAAAATACCATTATTATTTAACGAAGTTCAGCGATGTTATCAATTTAGATGTTAAGACAAATACTTCTCTAGAAGTTATCCATGATTTAAGCTTTACAGAAAAATGTTTATCATGAGTTTATCTATAAATTTGTTAAATTCCTAAAGCAAAGCTTTCACTATTTAGTCTATTCATCAAATAAAGAAAATTAAAGTGATAAGCTTAATTTATTTTTATACAAATTCTGAACCTACTGGATGCTTGCTTTGAATAACTTCCACTAAATCACTTGTTTTGCTGACAGGTCATTCACCTTCACGCTGTTTAGTCAAATTAAGGCACACTTTTAAAGAAAACTTAACACAAACTCCACTTTTTCAAGCTCCTGAGTTTTAGTTTATTATCGTAAGATGTGAGATATATCAAGTAATTGTAACTTTTGAACACAATAGCCAACAACGAAGATAGTACAGTAAGCGCCTGTTGATGGTGGCTCCTCTTCTTTTTATCCCTTCAAGAAAGGGATGGGATGGATTGCAAACGGCGATCACGTGATCCTTCTCTACCTTCGTTCTGGCAAAAGAATCTCTACTCGACTGATCGAGAGGCAGAAAATAGGCTTAGATTAGGCTTAAAATAGGCTTAGCGGCCGCTGCACGTGTTGAGCTAGTGAGAAGCTCGGCACCTTGGCCAATTGTCCTTTTTCATTCCGTTCCCCGCGCGAAGGAGGGCCAAGGAAGAAGAAAAACACCGGCGACGACGAGACCGAACAAGGAAGAAAGAAAAGGAAAGCAAAGGAAGAAGAAGAAAGAAAGGAAAAGAGGGAGAGAGAGACTTATTTATTGTTGACAAGGAAGAAGAAAAATTTCACACTAATAAGGTCTTTAAAAAAAAGCATTTGTGCGCAAATAGACATCACCCAAGGCATTTAAATGTCCCGTTAAAAACGTAAAAATAAATTAAAAGTATTTCAAAACGGAATTTAAAAAATTGTACATTTGGAATGTGAATTTGAGTACATGGACATATTCCGTTACTGCTCCCTTTGGTTATGCGACAGTGGACAGTATGGATATCATCTTAATAACTCCAAAGATGTTTTGGTATAATAGAATACAATGAATAATCACTTGATGATTATAATGCAAACGATAATATTATCCATATTTTAAAGGACCTTTTGTTTCTTATTAATATTTGGTTTGTTTGTTTTTTTTTTCAATGTTAAAGGAAAAGTCTCATTTCGTTTATATCACATGTATCGATCCTCTTTGCTATTAAAATATTTATTTGTTATTTTAAGAGTCATCTTTTTAAGAACATTTACAATAACGCGTGATATTATTATATAATATTTACAACTAATCTTTGTGACGCTTGATTGCATTCTCATGAGCCATTTCCGTCCCGAGTGCTGCAAACAATGCGAATTCTTTAAAGGATTTCGTATTGTGTTGAGGGGGAGGATGAAGGATAATATTGGGAAAATCGTTTCTATATACATATTTATATATCTAAACGCTGAGGTGAAGGGGATGGGGAGATTGGTGGAGGGAAAGGAGAGAGAGAGCGAGGGACTTGACATGCGCCTCAGTGCGTTGACAAGAGCGCTTCTGAGGCCCTTTTGGAAGGCGGCGCCTTTGCTGCCGAGGGGACCTACAGCTGCAGGGACACACAAAGCCCCTGGCGCCCGTGAATAGGGCTTCTTCCTCTTCCACTCACAGATTAACGTTACAAAGCGGCCCCGGCTGACAAATACCGCCGACGAGAACCTCGACACAACGAAGCCAACGAAACCCCTCGCCTACAACGGAGTACGAAGCCTATTGCATATCTTATCCAGAGGTACGGATAATAGCGCATTTTGAGAGCAGAAATAGTTCTCCTTCATCACGAAAGAATGAAGAGACAAAAAGAGAAAGTTCTATTAAGTATACGAACAAAAGACTTAATGCAGATGTGAAGTGGTGAATAGACATAAGGTAAACAGAAGCTAAGAAGGGGTTGGGTGTTCGTAAGGAACATCTCCTTTTCTGCATCTTTAGGCTTTTGCTCCTTCATTTATATCCTTATCGGCTCAACATTACATATTTATAAGGACTTAGAAATCGCTTTAAAAATCAATAGCGAAATCTAAGCGATGTCGCAGAAGTTTGCGTATGAATGGATGTTGCAGAAGTTTGTGTCCCATGTCTTTTTTAGAGTTCTGAGGATGCGTAAATTAACTGATGGGTCATATTTCATCAAGACTTCATGAACAAGAAACATGAATTTAAATGTAAAACACATGACCGAGGGAACCATTGACAATCATTCACGTAAAATATATTAACCTATCAATAGATCAACGATTGTGTACTTTGTAATTTGGTTAACTGAGAGTTTCTTAGATACCGAAAGTAACTTGCATTTTTCATATTATACGAGTATAAGTAACTTGCAGATAATCGACTCTTCCTAATTTTTATTCCTGACAAGTACAGTTCTTGTAAACTAGGACATTGTATTAATTTTTTTTTAATATTTTTTTTTTTTTGGATATTGTTCTGAAACTCTATCTTTGTTTTGGTAGATTCTTGGATATCGTTTCTAAACTTAAAAAATACTCGAATAACACCTCTCTGGATATTCGGTATTTTGTTTTATTAAAAATACAATTAACAATACATTGATAATAAGCATGTAATCTCACTAGCTCTTAAAAGTTAACGCGTATCCATACATTCATCCTCTTTATTGTACTTGAACACCAAAGAACATACATTTAAAGAAGAACTTTGTATTACGAAATTTTACATAATACAAATCTCCTTCCTTTTTGGCCTCTTTTCTTAATATTAGACCGGAAGTAGCGTCGATCTTCCCCGTCACTAATCTTTCTTAGGGCCTTCTAATCTTCTCTCTTTTTATTTCGTATCCTGGCATTGAATGTTACGACTGTTGGATTTCTTTCCTTTTCTCCATCTGGGTCTGCTTCACATTGGCCATTCCCTCCCCCATTTTTATATCTTTTTTCTTCCTCATTCTTCCTGCTTCTTTTTTTTTATATCTTTCTTTCTTCCCCTCCCTCTCCTTTTGACTCCTCCTTGTCTTGATGTTGGCTCTGTTCTTCCTGTCACAAACTAATCCGACTTTGTCCGGGATCCATCAAACGGTGATCCCGCTGACCGACCTCCAGGTTTAGACGACGTTTAGATGGCCCCATCTCCCCCATTCATTTTGATGAAAATCTTAGAGTCATAATGGCTCCCTGAATAAAAGCACATGGTTCACATGCCACGGTTGTTTAATAAAAAAAAGGAAAGAAAGAGAGAGAAGTTTCTTTTGGCACCGTAACTGCTGAAGAACGTTTAGCATAAGTCGCTAGTCAGTTAATCTCGATTGAAAATGAAACCGATTAAGCAGGGAGGAGAAAGGAAATCACGTGACTTTCCGTCCTTTCACTTCGGTTGTCAGCTTGGAATAAAGGCTGTTATAACAGTGTTCATTTTGGAATGCCACCGAATTTTCTCTGCGTCATAGTATATTACAGTTATGGTCGGCTTTATGCCAATTGGGCCTTTTGCTCCCAATAGGCCCTGCGCCAAAGAACCCTCCATTAACTCATAAACTTGCACATGTTTTGATTACTTTTCTTTCTACCATAAAGATGCTGTATAAACTCTAAACTGTAAAAGTAAACTGTATCTACAGAGTGATCCAAAAGTCGTGCACATCCAAATTCGATTATCTATAAATAGTGCAATAGTTGAAAAGTTTAATCGGCTACTTTGAAAGTTTATATTTTGAGCATATATTGTAAAAATATACATGTGTTGTGTAAATAGTATCAAATACTATTAAATAATGTCGTCTGGTTTTTATTACTATTTCGATGTGGGCGACCTTTGGATCACTCTGAATATATCTTATATTCTGTCAAATATAAGTTTGACCGGACGTGTCCAATTAAATTTCCAATTCCA
This sequence comes from Rhysida immarginata, assembly GCA_023313115.1. Lineage (NCBI taxonomy): Eukaryota > Metazoa > Arthropoda > Chilopoda > Scolopendromorpha > Scolopendridae > Rhysida > Rhysida immarginata. Next base: position 1,693,337 of record JAHWFO010113004.1, on the reverse strand, counting down.
ATTGTTAGGCATTGTTGATTTTACTTTGCAACATTATTGACTTGGCTGTGAATCTTGGGTCCCCGCAAGAACAAAAAGAAAAAAGAAAAATATGTTTCCTCAAAAGGTTGTTGCTGATCGTTGTTGTCCATCAATCTCTTGAACTATAAATCGTCTTGAATTTCGAGATAATTAGGAATTTTGGAATGAGATTTTTACAAAATTTTGTTATATTGGGCAACATAAGGCAATGATGCTATTGCTTTCTTGTTAGTTACGAAGTTACGTTTTAAAATGACCCTCCCCCCCCCCCCCACAGTCCACTAGACTACATTACACACTGTCATTTACTTTATGATTACTTTCATGTAATTTAAACCTGAAAAATTCATGTCTTTTTTTTCAATTTTAATATTTAAAAGTTTTGAATTAGAATTTTTAAGCGAAAGGTGTCGTGTTACTAACAAGAAGAAGTTTTTATTAAAAATTTTAGACAAGCTATTTTTTTTAAATAAAATAAAATAATAGACTTTAAAGCAAATAAATACATCTTTTCAATTACTTGAGAGGTGTGTTGTTAATTTTAAATGTTTATACACAGTTGATTTAAAAATTGCAAAAAAACGGAGAAACTGTATCAGATATTATTTTAGGCAATCATTTAATTGAATCCGTCATGGAACTTAAAACGTTTATGTGCAAACGTTTTAAAGTGCTTGCTATTTACATTAAATAAGTAAATAAATAAAAATAAAAAAAATAAAACTACTTCAGCGAACCATCACTCTTCTTCAAATCTTTTCATTGATCTATTGTCTAAATTGTCTAAAATATTTAAAATTCACAAATATCTTAACCGTCTTATTAACAGCAAAAGACCTTAAAAAGTTTGATTTGCCTTATTTATTTTACTGAGTCTATTTAAATAGCAAATACGTTAAAACATTTTCACATAAAAAAGATCGTAAAAGTGAATCCAGGTCGGATTTCATCAAATGATGTCCAAAAAAGAGTGTGTTATTGTTTATCCATCTTTTTGAAATTTTTATGCATATTATGTGTAACTATAAATGAACTATTAACCTACTAACCTGGACTGAAAAAAAAATAACTCTTTTGTTCAAATTTCGTAAAAAAAAAAAAATTAATAACTCCAAATTTAGTGTTATTCTCTGTTATTCACTGAACTGTTGCAAAGATTTATTTATCATTAAGAAAGGCATTTTTAATAATTTTTTAATAACTGGAATTGAGACGACAATTTGCCCATATCCATAGAAAATAAGAAAAAATGTTCAATAATTTTTTGCTCTGTTATTTGAATATTTTGAAGTCCGCTGTATATTTACCATAACAACGCACTATAGCAAAATTTTTTGGATAACTAAAATAATTCACCGTATCAAAGAAAACCATATTAATTAGAACAACATAAAAAAGGAACTGTAGAATGGAAAATCAAAAAATAAGTTGACAACAGATTAGAATCAGTTAGGAAGGAATTAAAATCTCAATTTATCTCAAATAAATTTATAAATACTTACATCGTGGTTAATTACAAAATTACGCAATTATAAAATTCGCAATCTAAACATTAATTACAATCTTAAAAAAATTCCTGATTTTCTACAATTCCATGATGAAAACCGGGGAGACGAAGAACTTCGGAAGAAAGGCCATAACTTTTAGTAGCTGATACAATTGATTAAAGGTTTTCCAACTTTTACAGGTATTAAAAGATGACTGATAAAATAATTATTTTTTTTCAAATGATGTTTTTGAACTTTTAAAATTTGACCGATTTCAGCTCCGCCCTCTCGCAGGGCATCCTGGGAACATGGCGGCTTTCTAGGGGAAAACATGCGCTTCTATTCTGCCCTTGCTACTGTGTCATAGATGCTATTTCTACAGTTTGTGTTTTCAAATGAGTTCACTTGCACAACTACATGATTTTTCTGTTTCCATTGGTAATGATTTTTTAGAAAAGCACACTTTATCGGGAAGGAGATCTTTGGAAAGAGGGTTTTCATACTTCTGTGGGAGTTACATTCATGATATCACAATAACAGATATGGATTTAAATAATTTTGTAAAAATCAGTGCAAAATGCTGGCAATCACAGCGAAAAAATGAAAAGCCACATGGTATCAAATTTAATTGTAAACGAGAGCAGAAATTATTTATTGAAGAAGCTTGCTGCAGTTGTACTTCAGGGTGAGTTTTACACTAAGAAAACATAATTTTTATGCATTCAAAGTCAGTATTTTCAGAACAATTGGTCCATGTGCACATGTATATAAAGATGGAATCTTTGATTCGTCATGGATATAAAGATGTGCCAGAGCAACTATCATGCACTAGTCTCCCTATGCAGTGGGGTAAACCAAGAGGTATGCTATACATAAATTTACTTTGTTTTTTAACAGTTTGTTTTTTAAATTAAGTATTTTGTACATGAGAATATCTGATGTTGCCTTTACTTAAGTATGATATTTAGTCTCATTATTTGTTGATTTAGGTAATGCCATTGAACCGCAACCGGTGATGCAACATGTGCAACATTTAAACGGCAAGAAACGAAGAAAGGCAGATCCGTCATGTTCTCTGTACCATGCCAGGAAAAAACACGTAAGCACACCATTTGATGATACTTATTTTAATAGCAGCATTTGTATTATATGGATTTATTAAAATCACGACAACATATTTTAACATTATCATTTTTATCAGGCTGAAAGTCTTCAAGAAGAGGCTGGAGAATCTTTCAAAATCTTTCTTCAAGACCATTATCCCAACATCCCCATGTAGTACCTACTTCAGCCCAAAATATCTGAGGTTGATACATTATATGGTAAAGCATAATTATTTTCACCGATATCAAATCAACTGGAGAACTATATCTTGTTGTTGGTAATATATTTTATAAAAATAATATAGTGTTAAATTTAGATCTGCTAAGTCACTTGCTAAGGACACATGCAAGCAGACACTATCACAACAGTGGCACCAAGAAATAGCCAAAAGAATTTGTGCTTCATCATTTGGTTTCGTTTTACAGAGACATCGACGGAACACCCTCACTGAAATGTACCTTAAAAACTTGTTTCAATCTAAAAATTTTGACCATGTCCCAAGTATCGCTCACGGAAAAAAAAATGTGAAAATCTGGCAAAAAAAGAATTTTTAAAAAGAAACCCTACTTTTCATTTGCGTGAAATTGGACTGATAGTAAATTCTGCATTCCCTTTCCTAGGTGCAACTCCAGATGGGTTAGTTTGTACTAATCGAGGGTTGGAACTTATTGAAATTGAAGCTCCTTACAAATTTAGAAATGACAAAATTTCAACTGCAATACAACAAGATTTTTATTTGAAATAACATGGAGAAAACATAGTTTTAGATCCTTCTCATGTATAATTACTCACAGGTTCAAGAGCAGATGTTGATTTCAGGATTAAAACTATGCAATTTTATAGTTTTTACCAATGTAGACTTTGTTTGTATTTCCATTTAATTTGACAATAATTATTCAAAACAAATGTTAACAACATTACAAGATGTTTATTTTAATCATTGTTTACCATACTTAGAAAAATAAACAAAATGCTGAACTGAAGTGTGTATTAATTTAAATTGTACAAGTTAACATGATGCATTTGAAACTGAAAAAAATTGCAAATTGTCCATATTTGATTAATGCTTCATAGCATAGCTAAAGGTATAACATCTTTAATATTCTGAAAATTTTGATCCGTCGAATGCTTCTTTTTACCTGTATTCGATGTCTGGCAATGTTTTTGGTTTTTATTACTTCAGCTTCTTCCATGTGTTGATTACGTGAAGCAAATGGAGGGATTACTAAAGTAATAATTGCTTATCAAACAGTAGTCTATGTTCAAACTGTTTACCTACTACTCGTTATTAGTAAAAACATATAATCTGTATACCCAGTATCAAATGCAGTAACACGTTAATAGCGTGATGCTGTTTTCCCCGAGTGAGACGCCATGTTCCCATAATTCATTGCAAAAGTGTGCGGCGCTGAAATCGGTCAATTGTTATTTAAGTAGACCTCAGTCGAGAAAAAGTCTTATTATTGATATTTAATTGCATTTTTTCTCTTTCAGTTTGAAATAAACCCTATAACGGCCCTGTAATTTAAATACAGAGTAGTTATAATTAAAGTTCCCCACTTCTGCGCGGGCTGCAGATCGCGTTATTGAACGGATAGTGATGAAACCTTGTGTATTGGATATGGGGAATAGAATTCCGACGGAAAAATGATTAGTGTATACGGTTGCCACCAGGGGGAAAAGTGGCACTGCAAGATCATACACAGACGGTGGTAATGCACTACTGGAATGTTGTTAGAGGGACTGTTCAATATGCGCAAAGTGTCTCCCGAGAAATGGTGCAGCATGAGAAATGATTTTGGCTTTCAGTTCAGGAATTTCCGTACGTCTCCATGATAAACATGATCCTTCAGGGTTCCCCACAGCCAGAAGTCACATGGATTAAGGTCTGGTGAACGAGCAGCACACATGATTCCCCTGTCTCTTCGAATTATTTCATCATCTTTCGTAAATTCTCGCCATCATAGAGCCTGTTCGCAATCCCTTCACACGCCGATATTCTCCCTGTTGTACTATTGCTGCTGCTCTGGTAATAGGGCTTCACCAGGAGTGCACGTTCTTTCTTTCCCAGTGGTTTGGTGACCTCTGTAGACTGGTTGTTCACAGACGCATTGCGCTTTTGCATACGACCCCAACTTTTTCCCCTGGTGGCAACCGTATGCACTAATAAATTTTCCGTTGGAATTCTCTTCTCCATGCTCTGCTTAGCCTATACACAAAGTTTCATCACTGTCCGTGAAATAACGCGATCTGCAGCCCGCGCAAAAGTGAGAACTTTAATTATAACCTACCCTGTATAAGTGTACTATAGAAATTTTACAAATCAATTAAATCAGAACAGATCATTAAGTCGTAAAGCCTTTGTTTATATAGTAGAAATGTTCGTCGACATGAAACTACAGAAGGTAGTTATCAGATGCTTATCGGGCTTCTATCCTGAAACAAGAGATTAAGATGTATATTAGTTTTTATGAAAGTTATTTTAGTTTCAAGCAAACAGTCAGAGTAATAATTTCCATTTTATTATGTATTCAATTGCTATGGTAAAGATTAGAAACAGTTTGATCATTTCGTTAAAGTAATTTTTTTCATAAAGAACGAAAATTTTTTTAACGAAATGAGCAAACTGTTTCTAATCTTTACCATAGCAATTGAATACATAATAAAATGGAAATTATTACTCACCACTATTTACTTATTTGTACTGAAGCAAGAAATGTTTTTTCTTTTATTTTATTTTTAGTAAATAAATCTAAACTACACTTTGTCCTACTAAAGAATTACTGAGCATAATGTTCAGTCGAATTTCCGATTTCTGAAACTTAACATCACGCCAAGTTATAGTCTACATTGTTTGCAAATAAAATTAACAACGTCCTCTAACAAATGAAATTGGAAATTTAATTGGACAGGCCCAGTTTTTCTTTCATTATGCATTTCTATTTGTCATCTGATTAAAAATTCGCCTGATTATAGTATATCACAAATTTACTTAACAGCTTTCTCTATTAGCTTCATTTGTGCCATCTGGTTGTGTAATAGATCTAATTATCGGCTACCGATTAATTGATGAGATTTTTACATTCTAAAGAAAACTAATTTGAATATAATTTATAAACGATGACGATATGGGACGGGGAAAATGACATTGGTTCCATAGTAGGAGGAAGGAGGCAGGGAGGAGGAGGGGAATGAGGAAAGGGAGATTCGAGTATAAGTATGAGAACGCAAAATTGTAGGGGGAGGACGGGAATGTTTGGATAAAGGTTGCCGACGTTATCACTTAGCATCACGAGTAGCTTTTGTTACAATGTAAACACTCGGGCTGCGGGGGTCACGAGGACCATGTCGCTGAGCGGAGTGAGCGACACGCCACCGTGGCCCGTACGCACACCATTCGTTTGCTCTGAGCAAACACAAGGAGAGCCCCCTCTACACTAACCACCCTCCTTCTTCATTCCTTTCCTCCTCTTCTTCTCTTCTTTTTTTATTCTTCCTTACTCCATTTCTCTTTACCCTCGTTCCCCCCTACCTCGATCCAAAACGCTAGTCGAGGATGTCATTTTGCAAAAGATAACGGATCAGATACATGTGTTTTTCGTCGGAGAACAGGGCCCCAGTCGAGGGTGGCGTTGTCCTCTTGTCGAAAGGTAAGATCTCAGTCGAGATGGACATGCATCCCTCTTCTCTACCCCCTCCTCCTCCTTTAGTTTTGTCTCAATTGGTTAAAAAGGAATCCACCGAGAGGAATGAATGGAGGAAACAAGACAGTTTGCGCACTGCAACAACTGTAACTGATAAGGAGAACAAAAGAGGCAGAGACAGATTCCCTCCCGACAACAACAACCTTCGACGGCGAGGACGAGAGAGATACTCGAATCAAACAGGGGGAAAGTAAAGAAATCAATAGAGCCAAATTGTAAATGGACACAGAATTTATATCATGTAAAATAAGAATTCTAAAATTTATTTCTTGGCGGACTACTTTCTAGATGCTGAATTAATTTAGAAAAAAAAAACAAACGCAGTAATTGAAGTATGTGTTAGTTTGTGTCTTTGCTCTGTCTTGATATGCAAGTATTATGATCAATGAGATTCATTTCTTTACATCTAATCTTTAATGTTTATTTACGACTTCATATAATAGGCAACTCTTAGATCGACACTAAGATATGGCGTCGACTATACTATGTCGCTCTATCTCCTTTGGTTTATTAATCATTTATACAACTTTGGATCAAACAAGAAAACTGCGTGAACTGACTCGTTTATTTAAGAAAGATATCCCTTTTCCTAAATCTGCAACTCTATCTAGAAACACATATAAAACGTCATTCCTACTTATAATAAATAATAAAAATCGAACACAGGATAGTAAGACCCTGAAAAAAATTTATTTACATTATTCTGTTGGAGTGTATATCCATTAATAACAATAATAATAGCCTAGGGAGGGTATTAAGTTCTATTATCCCAAGACTGTTCTCGTATATATATTTATTAATTTGTGCGTTAGCATTATTAAAAATTATTGCGAAATTGAAGGCAGGGTCATAAGAGATAGGATAGTGCGTCTTATACATTTGACGATCGCATTCCAATAAGTGAAAGAAGGTCCATTTATATAATCATAATTGCATAGAATATTTTACTCGATGATATTCGTAAATGAGGATCGATTCCATCCAGCTTAGTAACTTCTACTCAATGATTCTAACTATTCGCACAATATATTAATATATAAGATTGTTCAAAACGACAGAGCAGATTTCAAATGTTTATTTCAAACAAAATGTAAAAGACGCACTATCCTGCCTACCGTTGGATAGTTTCTATTCAATGCCACAGAGTGGAGCTGTTTCTCGTTTATAGAAAAATGGCGACACCACAGGAGAATTTCCTTTATGTGCTGCAGTTTGCGAAGTGTGAATCCATTGTTCAAGTGAAACGTGAATTCAGCCGTGGATTCAACAAACAGCTTCGTCATAAGCAAATTTCGAAGAATTTTTTATGCCAGTAGTAAATTTGTTTATGACGAGGCGCTGTTTGGTACGGTTTTGTATCATTTCCAGAAAAAAAAAAACATTAGAGCAAGAGAAAAAGTTTTATGGTCGACGTATAACTCCTATTCGGCAATATAGCTGAAGTATATAGATGTTGAAGATGAAGATTGAATTTACTTTTATTTCATAGGTAATTCATTATCAAGTCTTTTATGTGATGATGACTTCGTCTTGAACTGTATTGCACTTTTCAATTTTAATTTTTTTATCCACATGATTTGGATAAATTCAACTGAATCTATTATTATCTAACAGTATAACTTTTTCCTTTCCTGCATTTTAGCCTCTTGGGTCGCCTCTTGGATTTGATTTCCGGACTTGATCCGAATTAGGCTTTTCCAAAGCAACACATAATGATAGTATTAACCATCCTCATTGTCGAAATATTTCATATAAGCTCCTTACATCTCGAAATCTAATCATTCATTATTCGTTAATCTTTGTAATAACGATGTTGTTAAGTGCTATTCAGATTTCTGTATATTTTAATCCATTCAAATGCGTTTATGAATATAACTCCGCTTATTTTTCTTGTTGAAAAATTAATATTTATTCAGATTTTTAATACCGAATTTCATTTATAGTTGATATAATAACATCACTTTAGTATTTCCCCCCTTAGTTTCTTTATAAAATGAAAAAATGGTTAGATCGCGTGTATCTTTAAAATGTTGAATTTGAAAAAAAAAAATCTCAACTTATTTTTAAATCCTGATTTCCCCTGGAAAGCTGAGTCATCAGAAGAAGGAATGACATTTCTGGTGCGTCATTTCATTCCTTCCAAAAATTTCGAAACTTGTCAGATTTCTCGGTCAGTTTTTAGAACTGTTCGTAACCAGAGATTCATTCGCTCCCTTTCTCTCTTTCCGTGTTCGCGAAAAAAGAAATAAGCGAGAGGAAAAGGAAGGAAGGACTGGGGGGGGGGGGTTGGTCGGAGTAAAAGGACGAAGTGGGGGGAGGTCTGTCAAGCGGGGGTAACGAATGGCCGATACGAGAAAAGGGGGCGACACCGTCAGCGCCTTACAATCGACAAATTGCGCCCATTTGGTTGCCTAGTTCCCTCGCAAGGGGGCGCTATTGAATAGAACCCCAACACACAAATAAGGGCCCAGATATCCCTAATACAGTACAACAGTGAGCTATTTTGGAAGCCCTCCCCCCCTACCTTCCTTATCCTTAGAAGAGAGAGAGAACTCCTTTTTCTGCACAACCGCTGCCCTTTGATTGATCCTCTTTCTCGCTTCACCTTCAGTCTCCTTCCGTCGACGGCTCCTTTGCCTTCGTTGCTCCCGCTCACATCGTTTTCACCTACTTAACACACTTTACACAGCGTCTGTTTACTTGATTTGTTTACGGAGACATAAATGTAGCTAACCAACGATTTGTTAACACGGACCCCCCACCATAAAAAAGAAGAAACGACAACCATTACGATATTTCAAAGTTCGTTTTCTTTAACACTTTGATATGTAAATGAAGGGTTAAAATGATATAGCACCCCGGTACATAGTCTTGATTTAAAGGTTTTAGTTATTACTAAAGAAAAAATAAACACACTATCGTAATTTCTTAAATTCATGGACATCCTATTAATTCATGAATTCATCCAAACAGCTTTCCTTCTGATTCTTGAGAAAATTAATAGGATCTAAAAGGATTATGTTGAAAAAACAATGAGATAATAAGTGTTAAGTGAAATAAAGAATACACTCAATATCAAAAGCTCAACTAAACACATGAGAAAGGAGGAAAGTCATTTAAACAAAACCGCACGTTTGCTTCCTCGTAATTTTTCAAGGGAAGCAACCTGAGTTAAGCTATTAAAAATAGATATACAGCAACTTTTCTGTTTCTTATTTTTTACAATGCGCAATTATATTTGATGAATTAATTTTTCATTTTTCTGTGAAGATAATTAAAGGCAACAAAGCATCTTAATTGTGCGAGTACGGATTGTTCGGAATTTGGCTCTGTTGTAATGGAGCCTGTGGAGCCTGTCTTGGAACTTTGGACATACGGCACTTAACGGAAGCTCTCATTTCTGCTGGTATGAATATGCAAATACTTATACTTACTATATACTTATACTATATTATCGTAAAAAATTATATACTTATACAAGAAGACAATGTTTCTGTCATGTTCTTCCTACAAGGCGGTACTGAAGGCCAATAAAATTAATGACAAATAAGCTTACGTGTTTTGGGAATCGTTTCTCAGTCGAAAACCCCAAAAACACATGAATTCGCTTTGCATCAGTTGCCCAATTGTCGTGTCTCAATATTATATTACGTTTGTAATAAATGAAAATATTACCGTAGTAAAATTGATGTTCAATTTCAACTCTGATTATTATAAGCTTTCTGTTCTCGAGTTCGTCGGATTGCGAATAAAAACTTCTCAAAGAGGTGTATTCTCTCCTTTTATTCTAAAAAAAAAAGCCATATTTTTAATTTTTCTTTTCCTTCTTATCTTTTTTCTGCTCCACTTTAATAATCCCAGAATAGGGACAGTTTTTAACTTTAAGTATCAGGCCGTTAATGAGCCACCAAATACCAATTTATTATCCAGAAAAAATTAGTCTTTTCTTTGGTTTTTAGTGATTGTATTTGCTTTTTAAACTTTACGTATTAATATCTTCATGATTTGGTTGTAAGCGATGGTTTAGCCAATTATATTGCTCTTTGCTATCTATTCAACAGGTCAGAATGAAATTTTCCTCAACCTAATAAAATTCGGAAGCAATTCGTCATTTAAGATATGTTTAAAAATTTATCGCTGGCTTCTTTTTCTCGTTAAATATTCAAATGACCTGAGCGGCAACTTACGCTTTCGATAACAGACAAATACTTCGGTAAATGCAAGGTGAGATCGGAAAGCTCGGTGAATGACTCGGAAAAGCAGACAGGGACAGGTATTTCAGAGATGATGCTTTACTGTCCTTCAAAGTAAGCCCTCATGGTCACAATATACTTTTGGCATCTTTGCATGGCGTTTGAACTGCTTGATGTTCCCTGGTCACAGCCGTTTGAATATCCGGAACGTTGAGAAATCTGTGTCCTTTCATTGTTGGTTTCACAGAAGCTCACGAACACGTTCGATATTGTGCAATGTAGTAGTGTTGGTGGTCGGCCTTTCACTTTTAGGTTCATCTTCGAGGGTTTCTTAAAACCACTCATACACACCTTTTCGAGTCAAAGCGTCTTCACTATACACTGTCTTTAATATTTCGAGGGTTTCCTTTGCAGTTTTATCCAATTTAAAACAGAATTTCATATTGACTCTCAGCTCCATTATCAGTGATAAACGCACTGCACTCTAAACACTACCGCATGAACAATGGTGAAGGCACATTTTCATATGTTAACTGAGATATAGAAGACTCTCTGCGAGTTGGACGTTTCCCATTATCACAGTAAGGGGTGATTCACCGAACTTTCCAGTCTCACCTTGTATCATAATTGGCTTCTATATCGCAAAAATTTTGTTGAAGTGAAGGTAGAAATAATTAATCGTAAGAGATCGTAAGACAAAGAATGCCGGTTTGGTTTTGGTTTGGTTTGTTTGGTATTAACGTCCTTTTCAATACCATGGTCATTTCAGGACGGCGTTATAGGAGCCGCAAATTTTGCCTCGCAAGGGTTATTTAACGTGCAGCCGGCAAACGACTACACGGGACCAACAGCTTTACTTCCCTTCCGAAGGAAGTGCGTGATCTCAGGATTTCCCCCCTGAAAAAATCTTCGTCGTCCTCGGCCGGGGTCGAACCCGCGTCCTCGGGCATCAGAGGCGATCACGCAACCCCTGAGCCACCGAGGCCGATAGAATGCTGGTTTTAAAAGCTATCGTCATTGAAAGTTTTCATGGCACTGCTACATGTTGTGGATAGATCTTCATCTTTAATCTGAATGGTATTTGAGATTGTTGAGGTATACTGCCTTTCCTTCCCTTTTGACCGAAGCTGCACTCTTCCTTTCTTTTTTTCCAGCGTGTTGGTGATCCACTTCACGATGGGATAATTGATCGTCAGTGACTTCCTTCTGTTGAGATATTTGAAGCAATTTGTTTACGCAGAGAAAATTTGTGATTGGGAGTATCTGTAAGAAAGGATCATAATTGCTGAGACAGAATCTTACCAGAGTGTTTCTTAACTGGACTAGGCGCTGGAGATCAGCATGCAACAAGGGGGATAACATATTGGACACATCATGCAAATTTTCAGTTACGAATAGCTTTCTAGCTGTGACAGTCAAATCCGACAAATAGGATGAATTTCTGAGAAAATTCTCGTGGTTGTTTGATATGTCGCAAGACACATTTTCCATTTGAAAAAATTCACCTTCATGCTTGCTATTTTCATTTCACCCCTAGTGAACACACAATATACTCTCAGTAAGAAGTGATTGGTTGGTTTATTAGAAATATTTGGCGTCGACTACTAAGGTCATTTTGCGCCTTTTACACAAAATATATCTTTACGCAGCCCGGGACAAACACAAGGATTCGAACCCAAGACCAGGCGAACTCGAGAACTAGAAAGCCTACGCCTTAGCCCTCTCGGCCACCTGGCCGGCCAGTAAGAAGTTAAGAAGTGGATGCTTATTGCTAAAACAGGGCGAAAATAATCCAAATTGTATCTTATTATATAAACCGGTCTATAACGACTGGCATTCTTTTAAGCATTTGATGAGTTTTACTAAGATGCAGTGGAATTTAGAGAACCGAGTTAGATTATGTTATTACTGTTACTTCTTTCATAAGTAGAAATAGTAATAACAGTTCTATAGCGAAACAACTTCATTGTAAAATATTTTAGCCGTTTTACTTGGGAGGAGGGAGTCAAAAGCACTTAAGCTAAGCTTTCCTTAATAAAACTGTCAGAGCGATAAAGACGTCATAGGCAAACGGTGGCTACTGCGAACGGAAATTGCATTCTATATATTTTCCATGTCCTAGGCCAGCCGATCCATTCGAGGATTAGCTGCCGAAATAATCTGACAGTAGGCGGTCATGCTATGACAGGAAATGACGACATTCTCGGCAGAGAATTATGGCATCATCTCCTATCGACGGTAGCGATCACCGAAAGAGCTGAAGTCGGAGGGTCGGCCCGAAACAAGTCAATGGAGGAGGCGTGAACTCTGGACGACGAGATTAAACGATGAAAGGATTTGAAGAAACGTTTAAAAAAGACTTTTAAGTGAGGAAAGAAAATATTTGAGAAAATTGAAAAGCCAGATCGTATTGAGGGGGAGAGGAATAGGCCGAACGGCTGAGGGGTAAGGAAGGATCTTGAAAATGGCGGAATTGAGTTCTACTTGAAATCGCATTAACGCCCCAATAAAGCAAATAGCTTAAGTAGAGGATTTATTGTATGAGGGCATTTCAATAAGTAACGCACAATTATTTCTTATGTCCCGAGTACTTACCCAAAAAGGTTGAGATTTGAATAATCTCATGTCACAGAAAGGTATGCTCGGCGTTGCTGTCCCCCTTAGGGCAAAATTGTGAATTGCAAAACAAAAACGGCGTGTGTGCTCCTTCGTCTACTGAAGAGATGTTGCCCGCTTTTTTGTGGGCTCAACGGAAAACGCCGACTGAAATTCGCAAACAAATGGTGAAAGTCTATGATGGTTATGATGGTGGTGATTGCCTAGATCTCTGCAACATCTCCAGTTGGTGCAGTTTTTTTGCAAACAGACTTGAAGACTTCACCTAGAATATGGTTGGGAGATTCTCTATCACTCACTGTACAATCCAGACCTTGCTCTCTCTGACTTTCACCAGGCAGCGGTTTGATTCTGACGAGGACGGAAATGGGCCGTCCGCAAGTGGCTTTACAACCAGAAAACTGACTTTGAAGCAGATGTATATTAAATTGGTGTCATGATGGGAGAAATGTGTTGAGCGATTGCGTTCTTACGTTGAAAAATAGGTAAACTGTGTATCATTATTGTCAATATTGTTTGATTTGGATACATGGTAAATTCATACCAAAACAAAAATTATTGTGCGTTACTTATTGAAATGCCCTGGGCATTTGAAAATAATTGAAACAAGTAAAATATAACACTTCTTTTTTTCCTCTTAAACGCCAAACCGTGAGTACGAGGTGCAATCAAAAAGTTCCGGGACTGGTTCCTTTCAAGAGAAAGTACATGGTGACAGTTATTGAGCTATATGAAATAAAAAATCAAATTTTCAAAAACTACTGAGTTCAAAAATTTTATTCAAATGCTAAAAGGAGCTACAGATATTTGGATTTAGTTTATGACATGTTCGATATGCTTGCCTTCAATGGCTAGGATGTGGCGCAGACGAAAAGCAAAATCCTGCAAAACTCGCTGAAGTGTCGAGACATCGATGCTTTCGATGACTTCCTGAATGGCTGTTTCGAGCTCAGCGATGGTTCCGAGGTTATTTGCGTAAATTTAGTCTTTAATATTGCCCCACAAAAATTAGTCAAAAGGTTGAGATCAGAAGAATAGGGCGGCCAAGCGATTCCCATTCCAGTGGTCTCTGGGTATCCCAAAGCCAGAATGCGCTCTCCGAAGTGCTCTTTCAGGACTTCAAACACTCTATTGGTCCGATGGGGTCGTACTCCGTCCTGCATGAACCACATCTTTTCGAAATCTGGGTCACTTTGAATAATAGGGATGAGATCATTTTCTAAAATTTTCAACGAAAAATGAACAACAACAACAATACGAGTGCGCATGCTCAAAAAAATCCCAACATGCCTTGCATTCAACCGTGACCACCGAGAGAGAAGGCCTCCGCATTGAAATTTAATACATTGTTACATCATCATAGATAGTGCTAATTCAGGGCTTATTATTGGTTGAAATACGAATAACAATGCACTATCTATGATGATGTAACAATGTATTACGTTTCATCGCAGAGGCCTTCTCTCTCGATGGTCACGATTCAACCGCCAAGTTTTAACTGAATCTCGCCAATTGTTCAAAAGTTTCAAGTTTTTATTATATATAGCTCAATAATTGTCACACTGTACTTTATTTAAATACATTTAAACAGTGTTCTCTTTAAAATAGTCCCCTTTCGAAGCTATACAATGAGTCCAGCGTTCTTGCCACTTCAGGAATGTATCCTGGAAGTCTTTTTATTGAAACGAGTCAAGCACCTTCTACGACTCGCACTCGATCTGCTCAATCGTATCAAAACGGCGACCTTTCAACTGGATCTTCATTTCGGGACGAGGGCAAAGTCTGCAGGAGCCAAATCCGGTGAGTAGGGTACACGTGTGAGGAGAGCTCGGTGAGAGGGTGCGTTGTCGTGGTGGAGCATCCAGTTTTTTGACTCCGCAAATCTGATCGCTTTCACCGAACGTCCTTCAGATTTCTCGTTGCTCGAATTTGCTCATTCAGATAAAATCGCAAACGACCTCATATACGTAGTCACATTAGCAGTATTTTCTCAATCCCCAATGTACATGAAACAAAATGCTTTGAAAAGCTGGTTTATGAATGTTAGAGCTATAATTGATTGCACTTGTGGATTTGTGCTGCCATTTGTTGGCGAGTTACGCAACCAGTCTTGGAACTTTTTGATCGCACCTCGTATAATTTCAGAAACTTCGGAAGTGCGTTTTACGTCATTCTCCTATTCTTTAGCAATAAAAAAAAGCCCTTTCGTACCAATGTGTTGATCTATTAACCAGATATTTGTAAACTATATAAATATGAAGCAATATTGAAAGTTTCTTTTTCCAATTTATACTCATACATCCCCGTACGATTAAATTTCGATTTTTTTAAGTAATGTCTGAATGTCTGTCGTCTATGACGACGTTCTCATCGGAAATGAAGACGCAACATCAAAGATAAAGCAAATGATTAGCGCATACCGTGATTGCTCAGAACCGACTAAGCAAATGATTAGCGCTCCATATTTCCATAGTAATTTTGACGTATTTAAATTATATTTTGAGAAACATATGGGATGTGTTAAGTTAGAACAACTAAAGCATTTTAACTTAATTTAAACTTATGCTTGTCTGATATCTGAGGCGGTTATTCATTAGGGATAGAAAACGTTGAATGACAATGCAACAGAAGACTGATGGTCACTGGATGAACTTCTGGGCATCTTGGATTTAACTTAGAATCAATATGTTAAAATTGCAGGAAAGCAAATGGTGAAAGAATTCTAACAAAATATAAGAAAGGCTATCTTCGAAAATTGCAATTGTTTCCTTCAACATATGAAATAGGGTATAGAAACGAGCGGAAAAATTCATATTAAACAAAGGGCTTAATGAAAATTTCTTGAAGAAAATAAAAAAGAAGTACAGTTAGATTTAAAAACCATAGTAAAATCTTAAATTGTAACCATAGACAGAACTGATTGGGTACTACAATGAATAGCACAACTCATTCCAATGGCAAAATTTTTATTTGAGTACTGAAATGTAGCCACATAGTTTCAGTTGGTCCGAAGATTGTGCAAATTTTAGGAAAATGGGGTGCTCCTTGAAGATTTCTTCCAAAAAAGTTTGGTCGTTTCCTCGCTTGAATAAAAAGATCTTCAAGTTATTACTAATAGTAATTATAAATATATCTGAACTTATCATTTAATCCACTTTCTTTTATTTAAAAACGATTCCATATGGAACAAATCTACATTCTAAGACAAACATTCGGAGATGTTGTCAAATGTGGTTTCAAATCATATTATATCTACCTCCCCAAAGCAGATGTAGAACAACCATGTACTGTGGATGGGAGAAGGAATCATGCTTAAACTATTTTTTGACATCCATAAACACGGTGAATGTCATGAGTTATAACAGATTTGAGAAAAAGGCACGATTATCGGCTATTGAACGAGGGATGGCTACAATTGAAAAACAAAGTACACTTGAAAAGCTCTTATGCTGCAGTAATTAAAGTGTATCGAGGCTGGGCAAATGGAACTATGTGACGTCTGTTGTACAAGTTCTGGAGCTCCAAGTGCGTTGGGTTTGCTAATGCTTTTGAAAGACAACACGAATGCAAATGATTATTAGGTAAACGTACACATGCTGATCGTACTCCCTGGGAATAAAGTCATCTATCAGCGACATGCCATATCATCAGAATTGTTAGTGAGTGAATCGGCGAGGAGCACGACGAAGGCTTCAACTCATTACCCTGGAAAACAAATGGACCCAATCAGAAATCTATGAGACCTATTCGATCAATATATAAGACGAATTGATCCTCCTCCAAGGAACCTGAAGCATCTCCGGAATGCACGGCAATCTGCATGGTCATTGATACCTGTAGAAACATTCCAGAACTTCAATGCGGCGTAACAGGAATAAGTGCTGCTGAAGGAGCAAGAATATGGATACTAGGTGGCGGTCATAATAATGTGACTATAAAGCACTAGATAATACAAATAGCGCAAACTCATTTTGGACCTACCAACAGCATGTCAGATTCAAGATAAAAATTTAAAGAATTTTCATAAATAGTTCAAATTGTCTTTGAACTTCATGAAACTTTCATTTTGTCGCCAAGTTAACTGCTTATTTCATTTTTCAGAAGTAATTTAATTTATCATTTTTAAGAATGAAACTGGAAGTTTATTGGGTTGTTTCATAATTTCATTAAATAAGAGCACTAACAACCAACAATGAAGTCCATTTTAATCAAAACCGCTGCATTGCCAGAACGATGTTAATTAAAACCATCCTTACTGAATTCGCGAAGTCGGTCGTTCTGTTATCAATTTTTTCGCATTATTTGAGCTTGACTTCAGATTCGAATAGATCATCAAAAAGGAAGTAAAAATTATACAAGGCCCACATGTCCTATCTTTTCGGGAACATATGTGCCAATGGAACCTTTATTTACTTTTTGAATGTCTATGCAAATCTGAAGTGAAAATAAAAAAAAAAAATCGAAAATTTGGCAACTAAACGACCGAATTTTTTGAAAATATCTGTCCTTGGCAGCAATGCGCGGGGGCCAACGTGATTTCAGTGCTAAAAGGTCTAAGAAATTGCTGACGGATTCAATCACAGCATTCCGGTTATTGGTCCAAATGGGAAAACATAAGAATGTTCGATGGCGTCAAGTCTGATGAATATGCACGATGAGAGAGGGTCTCGTAGCTCTGCATGCTTTCAAAAAGATACGTTTGGTCGTGCTCCATCATGGAGATTTGGGAATTTGTTTCGATGGTTCATTTTTATTGATCTATTGCCCATTTCGCTTTCTGTTGTTATAGAGCAACAATTTTTCCATCAATCTTAAGGATTCGTTGCCTAACATTTTTGGAGGACAGTGTATGTATCCAGATGCCGTATCTACTGCTATTCAGTGAGTTCTTCTGGAACCCACTTTACCAGTCTTTAACCTTGCCCATGGGTGCCAGTTACGAAAAGATCGGTACCGAACTCACGCATTGTAGACATTGGTTTTTCTTCGACTTTCTGCCTTATTGTTTGTAAATAATTTTGAAACAAACCAAAAAACCTTTAATTTAAAGAATTTTCATAATAGTTTTCAAAGTAACTCCCATTTCCAAGTTCATTTTAGTTCATGAAATGCTTATTTATATTGTATTTAAAAATACTTTCATGATATTAAATCAAAGTATCTAATAAAGAGCCTCTTAAGAAAAGTTTATTCATTTCTTTTCTTTTAGCTTAACAATTCATAAATATTCAGTTTTGGATAAATATAATTTGTTAGGTATCTGCCGCAGACAAAGTCTAGAAACTTGGGTTACTATCACTTTATAAAAACAGATGAATAAAAATTATTATTGTGTTATAGAATATAAGCAGTTTATAGCTCATGTCCATGACACGGATGTTAGTAAAATAAAAACGATTCCTCAATGAAACACCATTACGGGAGCGAAGTCTGGGCATATTAAAATTTAGAACGTGCAGCAGAAAAAAATGTGTGCTTACCGCTAAAAATTTTTTGTAAAAAAGACCAGTAAAAGATATATTTTGGGTTGTGTAAGAGTAGAACAGTTCATACAGGGGAAGAGTCAACTACACATATAACTTGAAAAGATAGTCTAATCGGGTTCAAAGAACCAGACCTCAATAGCATAGGCGATTTTAGGCAAACATATTCAGTTAAAAACATTTTGAAAAAGTATCCTATCAAAAGGAGAAGTTTCATGTGAAAATATAAACAAAGAGTGAAAATGATTCTCAGAGGATTTTTATACGCCAGATCACTCCATATAAATTATGTTCAAAATCGGAAAAGATAATTCCACATTGTGGGATCGAATTAAAAGGCTTGAATTGCCATCCTTAATGCCTTTTATGTTTCCAGAAAGAAGTTAGGTATGCTCTAATAGTATTAACATTGAGTTGTGGGCCCAAACGATTTCACGGACTTTAGGATATTATTATATTGTGAGAGAAGATTAGATCCTGAATACAAACATTTCATGATTAAGAGATTCGTAAAGACTTTTGTATATATACACATACATAAATCAACAGGTATAGCATGCATATCCAATGGTTTTGACGGCGGAATTTAGCGTTCGATAGCATTTCGACCGTCCCACACTGACCTCTGAACCACGGGATGGCCTCGGAGACCTCCTCCTCTATCGAAGAACTCTTTGTCGATAGTAAAACGGTCATGGTGTGGTGGTGGAGGTTATTTTTCTCTTTTTTCAGTGCTAAGGGGGTCATCTTAATTGATGACGTCGATTGCTCTCCCTTATCTAGCGACAGCCACGGTGGTGAATACTCATGTCTTTCCCTCGGCTCTGTTTTTCGTCGGAGTCCCTTTAACGCTCCTTTTTCCTTTTGGGTCTCGGAGGAGGCGGAGTCGTCCGGGGTCGGAGAAGGGGATGGAGGGGTGGAGAGGGGGTTTTCCGCTGACACACCTGGCAGAGGCGTCAGGTTCGTATTCGAGAGACAAGAATCCGAGCGGGGACGACAAGGGACGGACCGGGGACCTCGGTGGGCGGGACGCAGAAATTCGAATTTGAACGCGTCTTGTCACAACCGCTGAAACCCTCGCAACAATGATGCATCGTCCTCCCTCCCTCCTCGCGGGTCCCATTCTTCTCTTGCAAAAACCCTAGCACCCAGAGCTGCATAATGATTCGGCAACCTTTTCTCTCACTTGGGATCCCATACCCCCCCCCCTTTTCTCCTTTTTTTTCCTTTCTCTCTCTCTCTCCTCTCTTCCTCTCCTCTTTCTACTGTTCTGTCGCGGTTAGATCTGTGCACCGAATTCTAAGAATCCCCAGTGCTCCAATTGCTATCCTAAAAGCGTCAGGAGACATTTATCAAACGTCTTTACCATTGATGCTATTATAAGGTAAAACCACAGAAAACGATTTCACCATTACATGGGAAGTTACGGTTAAAATATGAAATCCTCTTCAGGAAACAGCTTCAAGCCTCAATCTGATGGCTGAGGTTGCAACACAAACCCACTTTAATCGTTTTTAAATAATTCCAAAGAACTTATATTTAAAAAGCCTGATCCTAAAATGATTCCAATAAACGATTTATGTTTAATTCTTGAGGAAGTTCGTTAATCGACTTCTCTTCATGTTTTGTTTTAAAAGACATGATTCTCAGAGAAAAGGTATATCAAAAATTAAGGGCTTTGTGAATTGACTAATTGTAATGTATGACTTGTATTATGGACCCGTTTCAAAAACTGGAATATAAAAGCGTCTGATTAATTACAAATTCATAATGTAAGAAATACATAGATGAAATAGTTGACGGCCCAGTAATCGAGAGTGCTGGGCATAAGCTTTCCACTTCTCGAATCCGTCGGATCGTGGGTTTGAATCCCGCCGTGGGCATGGATGTTTATATTGAGTAAAAGATATAATGATGTAGAAGTGTCCCAGGATTGTAAAAAGATATTAACCATATGAAAGGGCGCGAAATGATCTAGGTGCTCATACAACCAAAACCTTAACGAACCAGCCAAGCATGAAATGTTCCTTGCCTCATAATAAAAGTGCGTTGAAAATGACGTTTAATAAAGAATAAAGAAGCATATATTTACTTAATAATAGATAAGTATATGCTCGTTTTGGAAAACCGAAAAACATTTCAAACGAAATTCATTATCCCATTGGGAATAGCTATTTTTTCTCACTTTTAACCGTTGGCCAGACAGTGTTGTCAGAAATTTCTCCTGCTTAAATAATTGTTATTCAGCTGTAGATTAATTGATATTTGACATTGACTTTAAGTCGTTAACTGAACTATCTACATATAATTAGCTACATTTTAAGCTATCTCCTGAATTTTTACCTGCCCCGTAATCCCGGAAAAAAAGCTAGATAGATAGACACAAGTCTCAGACCTTAATATAGACGTATATTGGTGAATCTTTTCAGTTGATAATGCAAAATATCTTACAAACGAAGCGTTTTAGAAAGAAATTTTCCAAACTAAGGCGGAAACGAATTTCATTATGCTTTATATGGAGGATAAAAGAAAAGGTCATTTTTCCCTTTCTATTTTTATTCATTTTTTGCATTTTTTCTCGAGCCGTTAGTGCAAGGATTGTAAACTTACATTTTGAGGAAACCATCAGAAAAAAAAAACTCTACTATTTAAGATGTAACGCTGCTAATGTACTAGACAAGTATCGTAGGCATAGATTTTTGATGGGGGGGGGTTCATGGGATTTTTCACTGTCTAGCGGCCTATTTCACAATGTATTCATTTATAAATGGGGGGGGGGGAGTTGAACCCCATGAGCCCCCCCCCCCCCTATCTACGTGCCTGTACGAGATCACCGTGTTCTATTCACTGACCATCTAAAACGCTTAGTTTTGCCGATTTAAATAGTCCATGCTGTCTGTATATAAAAGCGAATGCCTTGACTGACTGTTTGAGTCATCAACAAACAACCCAAACTCTTGGACTTAGAAATATGAATTTCGGAGAGTATATGCCTTTATACAATTAGAAAGAATTTTTAGTTCTACTTCCTACAATTTCCACTGTACAGTCTTGGACAAAATTATAGGACCAGTCAAGAGATGCAAAATGAACTTATTTAATTCACAATCCTGTGTACAGTATAGTTTGTAATGGACAATAAAACATATTTCTAAGAAAAAAAAACAAGTTTAAAAAAAATTAAAAAGCATCATCTTTTTTCATTTGTGAGCTACAAAACGCAATGGACAAAACTATAGGACCACCTTCAAAATAATGGATTATTTTGAATTCTTAATTTGAATTTTTTCCTGTAAAAAATTCAGTTATTTTCATTACTTTAGTAAACAACAAAATTCTGTTCTGTATTCAACAAAATCATTATGGGACGTGGACAAAATTAAGCAGTGAACAACAAGCTCAAATTACAGCTTACAAAAACTGGGAAAGAGTGAAAGAGAAATTACTGGAATTATTGGGAAGTCTAAGACTGTAGTGCACAATTTTTTAAGTGATCCGCATGGCTATGGAAAAAATCCTCATCCAGGAAGACGTCCGAAGCTGTCAAAAAGAGACAAAACGTGCTATCCTGAGAATGGTTTCAACCAGCACAGGAGCAACATCCTCTAACATCACATCATCTCTGAGCCTTCCTGTATCAGACAGGACAACTCGTAGTGTACTCCAATAATCCACCAACCACACTTTAACGAAGGTGCTCCATCTTCAAGCCACATGCGTTCAAGACTGGCCTTTGCAAAACAATACATTGGGAATTCGCAAATGTGGAATCATACAATCTTTAGTGACAAAAAATATTTAATATGGATAGGCCTGATGGCATAGGATTCTACTAGCATCATCTCAGGCAGCCAGAACAGTTTTTTTCAAGACGAGTGCAAGGCGGAGGTTTCGCTATGATCTGAGCTGCTTTTTCTGCCAACGGCAAATCAAGTTTGTGTTTTGTGAAGGCGAATTCAAATGCAGACGATTATCAAGATGTGTTTTAGAAGAATTATTTGTTGCCATTTGGAGATGAACTGAGCGATCCGGACTTCGTCTTTCAGCAAGATAACGCGCCCATACACCGTGCAGTATCCACTCAACAGTGGCTTCATGATCAAGAATTTCGTGTTTTGGACAGGCCAGCGTGAAGTCCTGATCTCTATCCCAAGGAGAACTTGTGGGGTGATGTAGTGCGAAGCGTTTATTCCGGCGGAAGGCAGTTTCACACAAAAAAAGATTCGAAAAGTGCCATTACAAAAGCATGGGCTGATATCCCACTCGACAGACTGAAAAAAATTGGCTGAGTCGATGACAAAATGTTTAATTGAAGTGATACGTTTAAATGGAAAGCAAACAAAGTTTTAGTTTACGTTAAAATTGTTGTAAATAAATAATTAAAACAATAAGAGTAAAAAATTTTGTTGTCAATAACACTGGTTCTATAATTTTATCCGTTGCTTTTTGTAGCTCACAAACGAAAAAAGATGACGCTAGTTTTATTTTTTTAAGCTTGTATTTTTCTTAGAAATATGTTTTATTGTCCATTACAAATTATACTGTACACAGGATTGTGAATCAAATAAATTCATTTTGCATCTCTTGACTGGTCCTATAATTTGTCCAGGACTGTATTTTATTTTCAATCTGCAGATGAACGGAATTTTTTCCAGCTTAATGAAAGTTGTGTCGTCATTGTTTTCTTTGCTGTAATTCTAAATGTGTTTTTTTACGATTTATCCGCGATGCTTTTATTGAGTGCAGAGACAATGGACTTCAATTGAAATAAAAGAAGAACACAAGGAATCTTGTTTGTTTGCTTATTGTATACAATTACATATTAAAATTAGTTTATTTGACGACTAAGAAAGGAAGTAAAAAAAGCTTGAAGTTGAAAAAGCGTACCGTTCTAGCCATCTGCTGGAGGATTGTTGACCGTCTGCAATGTCTTGGTCCACTCATGTTAATTTAATCTTATTCCTCATCCCTTTCCGGCTCAATTTGTCATTGTCCATTAAAGGTATGTAATCGTTGCAATATCTATTAATATAAGATATGACCATGGCAGTTGAAAAGGACGTTAATACCAAACAAACCAAACCAACCATTAATATAAGATATCTTCTGTAATAGAATTTAAATGTTCCGAAGAATGGTATATACCTTCAAGAGAATGTTTTCTTGATGACCGATAAGGTATAAAATAAATACTCATATTCTTTTTATATTAACCATGTAGATTGGGTGTCCATGTATAAAGGAAATGCCATCAGCATTCGTTAACTTAGAAACTGTGTGCTTTACCACATCATTAGCTCTATGTCGTTTGCTTCATAGCGCGGATGCCAAACGTTTAAAGATCTTTTGCTCAGAAGAGAAAACAGAAAATATTGTGGATCTAAAAATCCAAAAACATATTTTGCAGATATTTAGGATATATTATACGAAGCCGTATTTAAGAAGCCGTATGTTTTGGCTAGTCTCAGTAAATTTCAGAAATTTCCATCGACGTGAAATGGATATTTTGTAAATATACATTTCTATTCTAATAGCCACAAAATAAAATAGCTGAAAAAATCACAATGATTATTCGTGTGAGGTAAATAAATTTTCATGTTTTAGCAAAGCAGTATTCAGTTTAAGTGCAATTTGAAATACAGCCAAAAAAGAGTTAAGGCCCTCTTCTACCCTTTCGAAAGGTCTTGACGTGTACAGAAAAAATACACTGTAAAAAAAAGGAATACAAAATCTAAGTCTATAGTAAATGAATAAGGGTCCAAAAAGATGCGGTAGAAACCTTTTATTTGCCTGACGCGTTTCAACTGGACGTTATCATCGGAGGCGGTTAAGCTACAGAGATGTGAGGCTGACCAGGCCTGGTATTTATACATAGTAGAAAGAGTGTTAGGGCCAATGGAATAAATTCTACTTTAAATCTAAGAAGCTGGCCATGGCATACTCGAACATTTGGTTCAATCGAACATGCCTCCAACGAGGCATTACCCCGAAATATGCCACCGTGAACTTCAAACACATGTCCCCTGCTGCACGAAGAACCAAACATTATGCCGAACGAAGACGACTTACTGAGGAAATCTAATCATTCATCCAGAAAAAGGACCGCCTAAATAAGGACATTATGCTGCTACACACCAAATTAGCCGAATATCTTGGTCCTGTACTTTTCCTTGCCATCAAAGAAGATGACCAACACCAACTCAAGATTATCAAAGAAAAGAAATTACAGCGCATGACGTCCAAAATTGAACGCCTCCAACCACGCCAACCACAATACTCCAATCAAAAGGTCAGTTCTTTCCAATTCCATAACAAAGTTGTCAACTTAACCAACATAGAATTTAGCCAGGACGAAATACAACTTATTGAACAAGGCTTGAAATATAACAACCCCAGGAAATTATCTCTGGAAGACATTACTGGTGTTATAATCGACGTAGATCGTGCCATCATCAATATCCCAGCATGCGAACGCAACAGAGTACGGACTCTAGCTCTTAACGAACTAAGACTTATCACCACAAATAGTTCCCGCCAGCCAACACCTAAAGTAGTTAAGGATATTCAAACTAAACTTCAAGCCAACCAAGCCATGCTCACTGTCGCCGACAAAGGAAAAGCTACAATAATCGTTTATAATAGTGAATACAGCCAAAAAGTGCATGAATTCTTCGTCAGTAACCAATTCAAGCAACTCTCCAAAAATCCCACCAACAAATACGCCAATCAACTCAGATCTACATTCAAGAATTTCCGGTCTAAATTCTTTCAAGAAAAGACCAATTCGCTCACAATAAGGAATCCCCAACCTCCTATACTGCGAGCCCAAATTAAGATTCATAAGGACAACGACCCCATACGCCCGATAGTGAATTACAGAGAGGCCGGATTTTTCAAAATTGCGAAACACGTCAGTAAATGGCTCAACGTAAACTACCCTCTTAACAACAAATATGTGATCAAAAATAGTACTGAACTAATGGACCAATTACTCCAAATTAAAATAGATATCCACTCCAGAATGATGTCACTTGATATCAAAAACCTCTACACCAACGTGCCCTTGAAAGAAACCATATCCATCGCCCAAGACAGACTAAAACAAACTGATATCAACCAAGATGAATGCAGTGATGCCATCATGATTCTACGAATACTTGAACGACAAAACTACTTTACTTTCGAAGGTTCATTTTATGAAATACCAGAAGGCATAGCCATGAGATCGCCCATCAGTGCAGTCGCATCCGAAATGTTTCTGCAGCAACTCGAAGAACCCATCGTCGACCAACTTATCAACAACTCATCCATACTATATTACAGAAGATACGTCGATGATACTTTCATAATATATGATAGCCAAATCACCAATGCCGATGATATCCTCGCTACATTCAACAACCCCACCCAGCCATGCAATATACCGCAGAAACCGAAGAAGAAGCACACATAAATTTCTTAGATGTCAAGATACAACGCAACAACGACAAGATACAATTTGCCATCTACCGCAAACCATTTATCACTGCGAACATCATCCCGTACTCTTCCAATCACCCGAGCCAACACAAATCCGCGGCCATCAGCTATAACTTTAGAAGGGCTTTGACGTACCCAATTCCCAGCACTAATGTGAAAGAAGAAATTGCCACTACATTCAACTTGACTCGTATAAATGAATTTCCAGATTATGTTATCGCATCGATCCTCAACAGGGTACGGAAGAGCATACGGAACCCAAAATCACCTCAACCCGACCAAAAAAGATACGCCGCACTCGCTTACCTTAATCCTGATATCCATAGGATTGCAAAAATATTCAGAAAGGAGGGTATGAGCATATCATACAGAACTAAATATTCCAACCAGAGGATGCTGAACCCTAAACCGGACACAAGGATGAACAACACCTACAGCCAGGCAGGAGTGTACAAATTATCGTGCCCAGATTGCGAGGCGTTTAACATTGGATCCACGACCCGATCGTTCCTAACTCGATTTAAGGAACACAGACAGTCGTGGATCAACAAGGACAATGTATCCGCCTACGCCAAGCACCTAATAACTAACAAACACCGCATGGTCGACATGGACCAGTGCATGCAGATACTATGGAACGGAAAAGACAAAGCCAAGATACTACTACGAGAAGAATACGAAATAACTAAACATAAAGAAATGAAGCCAACAACTATGTTCAACAACCAAACCATGTTCGAAAGAACGGATACGATCCAGCAGCTCCTCAATTTCACCAAGATGCAAACCACCTCCAACCGAACAGGATGTTAAGACCTCCATAAGATCTGCGCTTTTTCTTTATATCAAACATCTATTCCTCCACAACCAATCACCGTTTATCATAATGTTTCCCATTACTCTGTAATTTATTCCATTGGCCCTAACACTCTTTCTACTATGTATAAATACCAGGCCTGGCCAGCCTCACATCTCTGTAGCTTAACCGCCTCCGATGATAACGTCCAGTTGAAACGCGTCAGGCAAATAAAAGGTTTCTACCGCATCTCTTTGGACCCTTATTCATTTACTATAGATATCACGAAGATGCTCGACGAACTCCAGGTATGTAAAATCTAAGTGTGAAAGAGGCTATTTTTCGTTAATAGCGAATGACAGAGATACGATTTTATAAAATCAATTTTCCGCTTTCTTAATTCCGACGCTGTACCCGATATTTTTTAGGCCAATGTTATTTTTAAATCGTATTCTTTTAATATCAAGAACACCGTGCTTTGAATCTCGTCGGCATCCACTGTACGCATTAATAGAAAAAATAGAAAAGTGTTCTATAGCCAATAAAGATTGGGCAACAGATTAGAATATCGCCGCAAATGAGGTAATAATGTTGAAGTGTATTGTGTGCAGCATTTTTTAATACAGGGTGTTTCTAAATTATCTACCGTATTATTTATATATGTTTATTACTCAAAAACTATTACAGATTTTAGCGTGATTTTTTTTATTCACAAAAAAAAACTCAAAATGTTTCTTAGTATACATTAATAAATTTCAATGTGCCCCCCATTTATGGCGTGAAGGACGTCAAAACGAAACTCGATTTCCACCCATGTTCGGGCTAGCATTTCGGGGGTGATTTCAGCGATTGTTTCAATTCTTTTGTTCTTGAGAGTTTCAATGTCATCAACGTCGGTCTTGTACACTCTGTCTTTCACATATCCCCAGAAGAAAAAATCCAGAGGGTTCGCTTCGGGTGAGCCATGGAACCAAGGGATTGGCCCATCCCTTCCAATCCATCCTCCTGGAAAGTTCGTATCAAGGCATTACCTAACTTGCAGGCCCCTGTGGAATCAGGTAGTTCTCCAGCATATCTAGGTAGGTTGCAGCGGTAATGGTGTCGTCAGCGAAAAAGAAATGTCCGATTACTCGATCATGCATTAAACCGCACCAAACATTAACTTCTGGGCTGTCGCGTATATGCTCCCTTAAAAGCTGGGGGGGTTTTGAGCTCCAAATCACCAATTGTGTCGGTTTACTGCTTCGGAAGTATGGAATGTTGCCTCATCAGAAAACAAAATGTCCTCAAGAAAGATGGGATCATTGTCGATTTTTTGGAGCATATCAGCAAACTTCTTGTACTTCGGTCGGTCATCTGGCTTCAGTTCGTGCATCATATGGATTTTCTAGGATGTAAGACGAAGGCGGTGCTTCACTATTTTGTGTACGAATGTCATTGGCATATCCAGTTGACGAGCCACTTGGCGAAGTGATTTACGGGAACTACGACCGAACGCCTCCCTGACCTTTTCTACTCTCTGTGGTGTCGCTGAAGGTCTACCAAGACCCTTTTTGTGTAACAGGCTGCCTGTGTTTAAAAATTTTTCATGCCATAGCTTAATTGACTTATGATTTGGAGGATCCTTTTTAAAGTTTGTTTTGAACATTCTCTGAACTGTAATGTTTGACTTAAATTCCGCAAGCCATAACACGCATTGAGCTTTTTCTTGAACACTTGCCATTGTTTACTGCGTCTCGCGAAAATGGAACAACGCGCCAACAATGGTACAATGCGCCAACAATGGTACAATGCACCAACCGCGTGTTTCATTATCAACTCACGCGAGGTTAAGAAACTTTTTGAGTTTTTCTTTGTGAATAAAAAAAATCACGTTAATATCTGTAATAGTTTTTGAGTAATAAACATGTATAATACGGTAGATAATTTAGAAACACCCTGTATATTGGGTGCTCGGAAAATATCTGGCAAAAAAAAAAAATAGAATGTGTGGTCGATGACGTCTGGGGAATAAAGACGTCATTTCCTCGCTGGGATTTAGAGCAACATGCATCGCTTTACACACGCAGAGCTTGCAAATATCCATATGATATATGGGACAGCGAACAGAAATGGACTAGCTGCTTAGAGGCTATGCAGGGAACGATTGTCGACGAGACAACTTCCGAATCGACGAACGTTTGCATCGCCAGCTTTACGAAAGTGGATCTTTCAGTGTTAGCAGATGTAATGTGGGCCGGGCCAGAACTGCCAGAACTCTGCATTTGTAAAGCGATGCTTGCTGCTGTAAATCCCAGCGGGGATGTGACGCCTTTATTTCCAGACGTCATCGATTGCCGCGCTTAAACGTGTCATTTTCGGAAAATCACTGCTATAGAGGTCAGTGCGTAAAATGCTTATTTTGGTCCCCTCTACCACTCTTTAAAATGTTACCAGATTTTTCCGAGCACCTTTTATGTTATTAAAGATAAGCATTTTTAATAGCCTATAAAGGGTGTCCCAAAAGATCGTTTGCAAATTTTACGTGCTGGTCTGTCCGAAAACGTAACCAGCAACCGCTAGAAGGCGATGTTCGCAGGCGTATTAGAGGGCGGAAAGCAGGATCATTTCAGGCGAGGACGTTGCACGAGCAGGATGCTTCGGTTCAGTAATGAAGAATTGGCTGATATGTATTACGTTTATGGGGCCGTGGATGGAAATGGACAATGATTCTTAAGTTTGTTTTTGTTAATAAAGTCATGTTAACGTTTTTGCGTGTCTTTATTTGCGTGCTAGGGCACCCCACGGTTTGATTTTCGGACGCAACTTCCTAAGTAAAACTTGTTCTTCGTGGTATGACAGACCAAGACGTACAGTTTGTAAACGACCTTTTGGGACACCCTGTATGTTATTAAAAATACAAGACAATCGTTTTTAATAACTTTAGGAAATTTCAGAAAAAAAGTAAATTAATCAAACTACATCGGATCAAGCTCTATTCATCGGATCAAGTCTTCCACTGATCGATAGTCCACGGTTTATGGGCGTTGCACCACTCTTTTCTCTTCTGAGCATTATTATAGGTCCCCAGTGCTTTGGCATTTATAGGTCAATATTTTGCTTATGAAGTTCCTTCCTCACAATTTTTGTGGACATAGGGAGCTTGATCCGAAGTAGCCTGCAGTCTCATTTTGGGTGAAAATTCTTCTCTATGTCCTTTTGTCTCATCCACGTGTATACTTATCATATGTTTTCCCGGAAACGTAAATGCTGTCATAACCCTTGATACTGTGAAATAATTGGCAACTTAAATCCCAGAGGCACCAGCTAATCGGACACCAACAATTTGAGCTGTTTCAAACTCAATAAGCACTGATAAACTCAATTATAGTTTGGGGCAGTTGTGAACATGTTGTACACTTGACTTTGTGTGAGTATAAAAGTTTTAAACTTGTATTTTGGGTAGATTAATATTTTATTAATGCGTGCAATACAATATCATTTTATTTTGTGTCATTTAATGCATCGCATGATCGAAAAGATGATGGATGTAGAAAAAAAGAAGGACAAGAGACAGAACTCTGGAATAAAATAATAAACAATAAAAATCGAACACAGGGTGGCGAAAAGAGTAATTTAAACTGTGCCTCATTCTGCCTTAAAATTTTACAGTGAGTGCGTTTATTCAAGATGCTTTCGGAAACTGCCCTATGAATCTATTGGGAAAGGTTGATGCCTTATTGGTAAATAACTAATTGTGAATCCGAATGATCCTGGCATTGAGGTCAAAATAAGAGGAGTATTACAACGCTGAAAGAGTAGCCACTTACGTATCAAACTAATGGACACTGCAGTTCGGAGTTTGTAAATCGCTCCGAAGTTAAGCTAAAATACAGGCTGAATTGAATAAGTCTAATATCTCTGAATTGGATTCATATAATGGACTTCCTAGAAGTCTCCTTTTTAAATGGTAACGGATAGGATTTTCATTTAACGAAGACTATGTTCTGGTGGTCCGTTACGGGCTGAGGGGTAGGGAGACGGAGGCAGGAGTTAAAGGTCGGACGTCATTTTTCCCTCTCACACCTGAGGCGACAAAGATATTGGCAATGATGCTTATTAATGCCCTGAATGAAGTGATAAAGACGGGCGGGGTTGCCGACGGGGGTTCTCGAGGAACCATGGCGAGGGAGGCGAGGGCAAAGGTAGTTTGCTCCATGTTTGTGGGCCGTCTTCGTCAATAGATTTCCGGCGACGTCTTGCTGCGTCTTGGAAACAAACGAGTGCCTAAAAATTGGAGCTAAATGAAAAGGAGGAAAGGGAGAACGGAAGGGAAAGTGAATGAGAACCTGGAGGGAATTGAAGAGGAAACTTTATCAAGAGTGTTTCTGCCAAAGCGGGCTCTCGTAGGGATATTCAAACGATTTGATTTTTTTTCCTTTGCCTTTGGGGATCTTGTGCCTATATTTTCCTCCCCCGCATGCTCCTTCAATAACGTGGCGTGGGAATGCCATTGGGCGAGGAGCCGTCGGAGGCCAAACAGGGGCTGAGGTCAGCAGTTAGCGCCCCGTGTTCAGCGTGACGTCCACTCCTGTATCAACCAACGGGGAATCAATGCGACCGATCACAAAAGGAATAAACCTCTTAAACACTCTCGTCATGCAGCGATAATTGCCTGGTTTAACACCTTCTCCAAATAGATTCTCCTTTTCATTCCCGTCTTACTTTTTTTTGGTCTAGTTTTGTCCAGAAGTTTTCTTTATATTATTATATACTAAGGGGGGAAAATTCTGGCACTCTCTGTTCTATAGCTTTAACGTCTTATGCTCCCTATGGCCAATGCTAGTTTTCCTACAGTTTTTTTAATGTCTATTACTGGTGACTGTTTAGAAGTCATATTTTTCTTTCATCGCATTAATAAAAGAGAACATGTAAGAAGATAAGAAAATTTAAGAGATAGGTGCTCGATAAAAGAAGATAAGAAAATTTTTCCGCTTAGTGGTTCTCGATAAAATGTTGTCGTATCTTAAACTTTTTATTGCTCTTCTCTGTAGTTGAATATATGTTCTTTATATTTGGTCAACTGAATAAATATTTATGAAAATAATAGGTATGGCCCTTCTAAGGCTTTGGTTTTTTTGGATGTGTTCAGCCTTTTCGGCGTTTTTTTAACATTCGTCATTATTCTAATATAAAAGGACACAATGAACCATAAAGATTTTACATATTCAATCATTATGGTTACATATGAACATCAATAAGATCTTCAATGATGTTGATAAAAACAAGCCAATGTGTTATACGAGATATACAGTAAATAGTAACCTACTGCCAATGTAAATTAAAGTTTATAAGGTGATAAGGTGATCAATAGTAACCTCATGACGCATCTGTGATATTGTATTGACGTTAATATTCAAATGAAGTTAAAAGACTAGAATATGCTGAGACACTTCAAAATGGCTTTTTGAGGGTGGCTAGCAGTGATACTGGCGACGAAAGTGACCCAAATATAACGGTTAAATACACTCGTGTCCAAAAGTTAAGCATTTAAAGATCAGATCCAGAAAAACGACAGACTTTGGTATGTAAATCATTAGACGGTTAAATCAATGTCGATTCACGGCCGGATTATCTTAGAAATGCAAACTTATGCAAAGTGATTAAAATGCAATAGATACAATAGAGTAAACCATAGGGTCAGATTACAGGGTGACAATTATTGAGCTATATAAAAAAAAAACTTGATAACTTTTGAACAATTGGTGAGATTCAGTTAAA
Source organism: Rhysida immarginata (assembly GCA_023313115.1). Taxonomy (NCBI): domain Eukaryota; kingdom Metazoa; phylum Arthropoda; class Chilopoda; order Scolopendromorpha; family Scolopendridae; genus Rhysida; species Rhysida immarginata. The sequence continues at coordinate 1,660,694 of JAHWFO010113004.1, read as the reverse complement.
ACTTGGCGGTTGAATGCAGGGCATGTTGGGATTTTTTTGGGCATGCGCACTCGTATTGTTGTTGTTCATTTTTTGTTGGAAATTTTAGAAAATGATCTCATCCCTATTATCCAAAGTGACCCAGATTTCGAAAAGATGTGGTTCATGCAGGACGGAGCACGACCCCATTGGACCAATAGAGTGTTTGAAGTCCTTGAAGAGCACTTTGGAGAGCGCATTCCGGCTTTGGGGTACCCAGAGGCCAATGGAATGGGAATCGCTTAGCCACCATATTCCCCTGATCTCAACCCTTGTGACTCATTTTTGTGGGGAAATATTAAAGACAAAGTTTACACAAATAACCCCGAAACTATCGCTGAGCTCGAAACAGCCATTCAGGAAGTCATCGAAAGCATCGATGTCTCGACACTTCAGCGAGTTTTGCAGAATTTTGCTCTTCGTCTGCGCCACAAGATTGAAGGCAAGCATATCGAACATGTCTTAAACTTAATCCGAATATCTGTAGTTACTTTTAACATTTGAATAAAAATTTTGAACTTAGTAGAAGTAATTGTCACCCTGTACACGCTCTTGCAAACCACGGTAGAAGAACTTGTTATCGTTGATTTTGCGTTTAATATAGACCACAGACGCCAAATTGATATTGTCATGAAAGGCAGAATAATCGGAAGACTCGAAGAAGGACACTCACAAACGGACATTTTCAGAGAACCGACTGTTCCACAAAGTGTGGTTTCCAGACTTTCGAGACGGTTCCAAGACACAGATGTTACAACCACCCAGAGCAAGTTCATCCAAGAGTTACAACTACTCAGCAGGACTGCTATTTACAATTAATGCAAGACATCAGAGGACCGTACCTGCTACGTTTCAGGAACAAGAGTTTCCAGACAAACTGTATACCGGATGCTAAAGAAAACTGTTTTTATGGCAGACATTCGCCAGTTTCTGTCCCGCAGGGTCCGTTTAAACTGAAGTTGAGAACATCAGCTTACAAATCGATTCTTCATCGAACCACTATCTAGAGAGAACGTGGAACCCGTTATAATCAAAGAAGAGGATCAGTATGACGGTGGTGGCGGTTTTTGGGGAGGCATCATGCTAAATGGACGCACAAAGCTCCACATGTTTGACAGGGACACAGAGATGAAATACTGAAAGGTCATGTTACAGATTTCAGAGGATCCAGATTTTATTCTCATGGATGATAATGCAGATCCCCACAGAGCTCTGCTGATGGAGGACTTTCTCCAACGCACGGAGTGACCAGCAAGAGCCGGATAGGAATTGCATGGAATGCACTAGGAGACGAATTGCATCCCGTCAGCTTTCACCAATGACCATCCCAGAGCTCAAAACTGCTCTTCGTCAGGAGTGGGACTTGTTGCCAACCGAGTTCTTGAACAACCTCATTGAAAGCATGGAAAGCAGGTGTACGGTTTGTGTGGCCGCTAGGGGTAACCATATCCCATATTAGCACACCATTTTCCCCATGTTTCGTGAGCACAAAAGCCATGTTCTTTTTCTGTTTTCATAAACTTTTTTTATGAAATTAAATATGTTTTTGGTTTTATTTCATAAAAAATACGGTTTTTTTGGTTTTATTGTACTGCAATGCGGCGTTGCACGCACACACCAGTATCAGTTCATTCTGGAAGTTGATTTATCAAATAAGTGTACTGATATTGATTACGCTTAACTTTTGAAATCTGGAATATGGCCTTGAACTTGAATACATATCTACTTATTTTATGATTATTGCATCATTACATTTTAATGAATATAACGTTGTTTTTTATTGTAACACTCTTTTAATACATATACTTGAGTTTTAAAATTAAAGTGAAAGATGCCAAATTATTTTATTTTGCTCAGTACTTAGATATATTTTTTATCCAATAAACAAATTTTTTCATCATTATTGGTGTTTATTATATTAAAAGTGCATAGAATTTTTAAAAAAATAAAGCCATATCAATTGGTTACTAGGCAAAGAAAAAAAAATGGTTAGACAAAATGGTTAGGTATTTAAGGATGCTTCACTACAGCGAACACTGATGAATAATTCCTCCCCTTCCTCTTTCAGTTTTAAAAAAAAATTCTTTTTGTACTTATTATTATATCCCCATTTGCCTATAGAACAGTATAAAAGAAATGAAACGATATAAAAATAATCTTCCGTTTCGTGTTTGGAACTGTCCAAGTACTGGGCGGCTGAAAACCTGTGTCGTCTGCCGCTGGTTTAAGAACGAGTTCTGTTGGATACCACGCACTCATTCATAAACGGCAACTCTCAATAATAAAAAAATTTTCATCCAACTTCTGGCCAAAGTTATAATGAAACGTTAGAAAAAAAATAAAATAAAAAACCTCTTTAGTTAGACTGAATTTCTGTCTTCCTCTTTCTCTCTCGCTCTCACCCACACACATCAGATATCTCACTTTGTCTAATACTTCTGGTGATCTTTAATGAAACTGGCACAAACTTGTTCTTCATTTTTGTGAACTGTAACTAGTTTCTATTGAATTTTCTTGTGGATCATCTGCTGTGTGATCCATACCCATATGAATAATACTTATGCTTCTGCAAAACTTGTTTGGTAATTCTATACAGAAGAAAATTAAACTATATTTCTAGTTATTCCTCATGGCCGTACACAGGGGGGAGGGGGGACTGAGGGGACTGCAGCAGATTTTTTGTAAATTTTAAAATTCAGTTACCTTTCATAAAAAAAAATTCTAAAAATATCTTTCACGGAGATGTGATTTATTTATTTTTAAAATAATAATCTGCCATGTTCATATTTTAAATCAACTTGATATTCGTTAGTGACATAATTAACTAAAACCAGAAATTATGCATGGGCCAAAAAAAACTCGCCACTGAAAATTTCTAAGTCCAATGGAAACGGTCCACAAAGGGGTGAGCGATTCTAGAAGGAAGAACGCTACCATTAATTAAGGCAGGCGTTTCATTTATGATCCAGGAATTTCTGGTAAATTTTTGAAAATTTTAATATTCCAATTTTTTCATCATGAGGTCTCATACTCCTGCTCTTGTATCAGTTTTTAAACACTTAAGATCTTCCTCAATTTCTTTCATCTTATATATTCATCACTATTTCCTTAAATGCTGATCCCTGTGTGGAATGAAATCCCTTTTCAAATAACAAATCAAACTAAGAAAGATTTAGGCGAACAAAGTTAACATGTAAAATAAAGGAAGAAAGGCGAATAAAGCCTATGGCAAACGCTAGGTGAATGAAATTCGTCCATTTATCCCAATGATGGACACATTAAAAAATTCCCATACCGTTTATTTATTTTAAGATTAGCAGTTGATTACTAGCAATGCCGTCTTTCCGTAAGGCACTGCGCGAGGGCGCCGCGAGTATATGGACCCATATTTACCACTCTTCTCCCTGGTAGGAGCCCTAATGCATTGCTTTGCTTAGGAGCCTGTAATTCTGTTAAAACGGCCCTGATTACTAAAGTTAATTTTTTAGTAATAGTGTTATACAGGGTGCTTTTGAAAAGGATGTCATGAGATACCTAGCGATGTTCTGCTCCTTAAAATAATCACAAGTTTCCTCATACGTTTTGTCAAAATTGCATTCCTTAAAAGAGTAAACAGCTCGTGAAGTTTGGTTAAACTCTGCCCATAACGTAAACAAAAGCGCATGAAACTGCTACATTAATGGCCAGCAAGCACACACATACATGTTTAGTAAAGACATTTTAAAACCATTAAATCCAGTACACTGTCACAATCGATTGTTTGTTTTGATTTATAAGATGGTAATAAAGAAACGTATCAGTAGTAAAATGCATGTTCTGTCCGAATCTCATTTAGGCCTACGTAAAGTGGTCATTGACGCGATTTTGTTAACGCAAGATTTCTTCGTTTTAAAATCTAGTGACAATTGAAAAAAGCATGGGTTTAATTGAAGTATGTTTTCGATCACGCAGTTTCCATTAGCCTAATTTCAGGGCCGTAGCCAGGACGTTATCTTGGGGTGGTCGATTTTCAGAAATTCCAGGCCTTTTTTCAAAAATTCCACTGAGTCGGACCTTTTCCATAATGGGTTGCTCGTCGACTCCCCCCCCCCCCCTTGACTACGGGCCTGAATTTGGCTTTCCTGTGAGAGTATTTAGGGCCAACACATTAGTGCACAGGCAGTTCATTATGGACCCATATTTACTAATGCATTGCTTTGCTTAGGGGCCTGTAATTCTGTTAATGGAACACGTGGTGGTGTTTACTTTTTTCAGGCGCTTTTGTTTACGTTATGAGCGGAGTTTAACCAAACTTCACGAGCTGTTACTCCTTTAAGGAATGCAATTTCGACAAAACGTATGAGGAAACTTGTGTTTATTTTAAAGTGCAGAACATCGCTAGGTATCTCACGACATCCTTTTCAAAAGCTCCCTGTATAATACAGTGTACTATCGATCAGGAAAGAAACTTAATCTACAGAGTGACCATAAATTCACTTTACCCGAAAGATTTTGAAAAATTCAGATTGCATATATGCAAGATATATATACTAAAGTCCTGCAAATTTGAAATTAGCGATGTAGATATTTCATTTTATACATGATTCTTGGCGTTATCACCTAAAACAATTCAACATGGCGTTTAGTGTGCAACAAAGGATGTTCGTTGTGGAATGTTATTCGAATGCTAATTCCTTCTAAAGTGTTCAGGCGGCATTTCGTAGACAGTTTTGCAGTCCGAGATGTGCCGCATATTCACATTTTAATTCCGCGTTTGATGTTTGGGCCATTTCGTGCCAGCTCGATCATCTGATCTAACTCCACTTGATTTCTTTCTCTGGTCTTATCTCCAAGAACGTATATACGAAAACAACCCGAAAACCATCAACACTTTCAAAATCACTGCCTCCATGCTCACCGATATGTTGAAACGTGTTGCTGCAAATACCTGTCGTCGAAAGGAGTTGTGATTGGTACAGTGAGATTCTCTGTTTCAGCAGTTACTGTAAATAACGATATAATAATTTTGACGTTATAAAATATATACAAGCCAATTTTGTTCTGATGTCTTTCTAGAGGAAATGTCTTAACATAATGTATTTGTTAATAATGTATAATGTTAATTGTCGTATGCTTAATACACTGCTCTTCTTTCACCTATTTACAGAGCTGCACTCTTCGACCTTGTTTGGACTAGTTCAGATTTGTCTAGGATTAATTTATCTTACACGTAATGATGAACGTGAACCGAGAACGTGTAATTTAAAGTCTCTTCAAAAGTGTATAAACACAGTCAAAGGTGTAAGGATAGGATGCATAGTAATCAGTTTAATTATTAATGATTATACTTCTCATTGAACTGTAATTCTTTCTTTATGAATTCGACTGAGAGGAGGTGGCTGGGACTATTCTCTCTAGTCTAGGCGACACACTTTGTCTGATTGTTTCTAGTTGAGAGGTAGGAGGAGAGGAAAACTGTAATTTTCACTTTCAGTTGCCGTTGGTTTGCATTTTCACTTGACCTACCTGGCTTTCGCCTACTAAATTACCTTTTCGCTATTACAAAAAGAAACTCGTTTTATGTTGTTGATTCTTTTTATTCTGGCAACTCCATCTCGTTTAGGTGGGTCTAATGATGACTTCAATGGGTGACAGCCAGACAGATTACACTCGGCATCAGATTCCCATCCAAAGCCAGTTATGAATGTATGACCAAGGCTTTCATTTAAATTTTTTTGTTGTTTTTAATTCTAAATTCAGGTCTTGCCGGTGTTACTCTTACAGCCGGGGATGTTGGTGATGGGAAGGGGGGGGGGTAGGGTATAAGGCCTGGGTGCCCCGAAGGTGGGGTAGGGGCTAAGGGGGTGGGTGTTGCTGGAGGTTGGTTGGGACGTTCCGTGGGCCATGGATGCTTTCGTCTAGTTTCTGCCCTAGCGTTCAAAGTAATTAAACGGTCCTCCCGGATCCACCTCCTTCCCTTCCCCCATCAAGAATGGGTCACCCACCTCCCTTCTCTTTTGCCATCATATTCTTCTTCATCCGTGCGCATGCTCGACTCAACCTCCATTCCTCATCCCCGCGTTTTTATTCTCATTGGCTAGGACTGGTTGAAGAGGACAGGGAGGGGAGAGCGAGGGCAACGAAAAGAAAATCTGAGCAGATATTTATTTATATAACACAAATAGAAACCTTTATATGAATAAAAAGAAAAATGCGCGTCGATTTCTTTTACTAAACCATGATCGAATGTTCTCCTGGTTAACGAGTGGCGAACTTTTTGTCATACTCGTGCTTATAAATTTCGTCCCCAGTTAGGCAAAGGGACGAAAATAAGTCTCGATTTAATTTTTTTCCCTTCCCTCTCTTGTTCAGTATTCCAGTCCTCTCCGACGTTGAATGCGGCGCCGTGACAGGGCCCGGATGATTTACGCCCGCACCGCGCCCGCCCAGTCCTTTTCACTGCGCCGCTGTTCTTTTGTTCCCGGCGTTCAGCCTCCGCGGATTGATCGCCGCCAAGTGATAAAGAGTGGAAACACTCGTTGAATAATCCCATATTAAAAATCTTCCCTATTCCCTCCCCTCTTTTTCCTTTTTCTCTTTCTCTCTCTCTCTCTAACATTGAAGTAGAGGGTTATTCACTCTCACAGTGGGGCTCTTTGTTTTCGAAAAATTCATTTTGCACCGCTTAATTTGTAAATGCCTCTCGTTGGAAAAGCATTCGATAAAGCGTTCGACGTCTCTTATTCAACAATTCCCATTGTGTCTCAAAGGTCCAGAGAAAGAAGGGGACATTTCCCATATTATTATTTTTATGCTTTCATAATGCTATTCCTGTAGAAAAAGTAAATATCCAGCCATGACAATTGCTTCTAAAGTGACGATTATTTCTAATAAAACGAACATTCTACATTGTAAGCGTAAAACAAAGTTTTCATAAAATTCATGATGTAGATATTAAGTAACTTTCTTCTTAATTTCTAAATTTTATTAAAATCATTATAGTTAGAAGGAGAAACTGTGTTCTTGGGTATTTCTTTAAAAATCATCCGTTTATTATTATATAACTTTACCGTGAAACTTGCAGCAGTCTCTTTTCTTGTTACGAGGACGCGGGTTCGACCCCGGCCGAGGACGACGAGGATTTTTTCAGGGGGGAAATCCTGAGATCACGCACTTCCTTCGGAAGGGAAGTAAAGTCATTGGTCCCGTGTAGTCATTTGCCGGCTGCACGTTAAAGAACCCTTGCGAGGCAAAATTTGCGGCCCCTATAACGCCGTCCTGAAATGACCATGGCAGTTGAATAGGACGTTAATACCAAACAAACCAAACCAAACCTTTCTTGTTCTTCAAAGGATGAACTGCAGTCCTATATGTGATATTTCAAATAATTTTCTTTCTACCTAAATATCTATGTATGTTCGTAAACAAAACTGAAGTATTATTGGGAAAAATGTTGCGCGTTAAAATTGTAAAATTTCTTACGAAAGCAAAGAAAAACGTTTAATAATGTTATCATTTAACTTAAGAAAAGCGGTATTTAACTTAATTTTTTTTTAAATGTAGTAAATGAGAAATTAGGTTTGAATTATGTAATACAAGAGTGGGAGAGACCTTGAGAGAGAGAGAGAGTTATATCCGTGAGTTTAAGGAATTTTATTCTAAAGTGAGAGTTATTTTAAATGTAGCACGCGTTACGTTATTTTCTATAACCATTTTCTATAATCGATTTTATAACCACTTCTCCTTAGTTTGTAGCTCTTTTAAGCGCTTAATAATTTTTTTTTCCCTATAATTGTTATCTTTTCTTTATGTGTATTATCAGTACTTCAACAGTCTTTCCTGTGCTCTAAACAAAGCCCCCTAGAATATATGGACGATAAATGGACGAATTAATGCTCTAACAATCTTTATTCTAAGGGGCTTTGGCTCTAACTGAATTATAAATTTAAGTGTATTATTAGATTAAATGGATGAATAATATAAGAAGTGGCGAGTAACGTGAAGCAATAATAAACAGTTAAACTAATGAGTTCCATATTTAAGCGCAATCCATGATTCAGGCAAATAAAAGCCAAAGCAAACGGTTGTAAACCTTTTGCAAATATTTTACCTTGCGATGAATTTTATTCTCGATTTGAAGTGAAGGTAATAGAAGATAAAGTGAAATTATAACTTATTTGGAGCATAGATTATATCTTTATAGCATATTAAAATTATTAATTTATTATTTGGACGAGCTTTACAAAGAAGTTTAGGATTGCATGACTTTCTTCTTTAACTGGATTTGAAGTACAACACTGATTGCATATACCGTAGAGAATATACAATTTACTAGAACTGATTCCTATCCGTATCCCTAACTACATTACTAGGAATACAATGCCATTTCTGGTTGAGAAATCAGTGTCCACCAATAATTATGTCTACAACTCACCAATTAGACGCCTCCTCAGGAGTGCTAATTCCTATCTGGCTAATTTTGACATTTTTCATGACAACAGACAAAAACTCAAACAAATTAATCTCTTCACTTCTCCTACTGATAATTAATTATATATATTAATTATATTAAATTATTGATTGTTTTTAATTTATTTCGTTAGTGATTTCATTGCTTTATTTAAATCATTATCTTTTCATCTTTCTTTATTTTTGTTTGTATTTATGATTAAATTTAATATTTCTTTTGTAAATGGGTATTTCCGTCAATAAATAAATAAATAAATAATACAAAAGGTCGCTGAACATACACAGTGTCCATAAATATCCATTTGCTATCAACTGACGGATTATTACGTAACACGAATGTTAAAAGGAATTATTGGAGGATTGTTGGCAGGAGTGGCAACAATGGTAAGCATTACCAATTCAACCTTTGGATACCGGTGAATGACCTGTCCATCAAAAGAAATCCTGATCGTGTCCAATTAAATCTCCTATTTCAATTATTTAACCTTCTTCTTATTCATAGTATTCGTGGATTATATCAATGTAAAACCTTGTTTGTAAATTAGTTAAAACTTTTTAGGCGGCTTGGTAATTTCGTCATTACATTAAACATATTTATGAACAATTCACAGGGACGTCCTGTGATTATTTAATTTTACGGTATATTTTTTCCCCGATAAATATTGTATAAATATTACAGTTAAATCATCCATTAGTCTAGGAAATTCGTAAAATAACCAAAAGAATTTCATTTCACACAAAATGATTTCACGTCGCTATATTCAGCGACTTTCATATCTCATGAGTACATCTTAATCGTCAATTAATTAAGAAATATGCAAGCCAGCCACATATTAGCTCGCATATCGTCGTTGTCAAACTAATATCTGCTATGTGCACTTTTTTGAGACTTCAATATTTTAACCCTTGCAACGTGTTCAATAACCAAACTTGCGTTTAAAAGAACTGCTATGTGCTTATACCCTGTATACGACGAATCATGACCACTTTATAAAATATGCTGTGTGCAGCAGCTAAAATATTATCAAATAAAAACTGCTATGTAACAGTATTAAATTATTGCATTCCAATGCTAAAAAAGCAAACAATGTTACGTTTAACATCAATAACCTCAATTTGAAATAGTTTTTAAAATTCACCTTCATACAAAATTTTACAGGAGAACTTATTTTTTTTCAATATCTCAAAAATTTACTTTTGGTACATAGCAGATATTGGTTTGACAACGATGATATAGTATATTATAATGAAGCTTGCCAATAATATATTATTATAAATTTTAATATATTTTTAGTTTTCCTAATGAAGCTTGTTTTAACTCCATTTTCTGTAATTCCCTTAACTTGTTACAGGCTTGTTCTTTATATAATAAGCATGACAAATTATTTTGAAGGGCAAAAACGCTCACTTGTTAAGACCTTTGATGGTCGTGTTTATGTATTTAAATTTCTTCAGGGCGGATGGGGAAACGTCTTTTGGCGTGTCCGTTCACCTTTTCTAGTTAATCTTCCGAGCCCTTTTCCTAAAACATTATGTTTAAACTCATAAATCCGGTCATATTATTATTCTACTTGACAAGGTTTGCTCGTGACGTCATCCGTCATGCACATCTAATATTCACAGCTCTATCCTTGTAAATGGAATAAGTTAAAAGCGAGCATGATGAACAGGAAATTAATTTTTTTTTGTTTGCTTCAGTGGATCTCTAATTATATACTTATTTTTTGCAACGATTAAAGCAAAATCGGAAGAATGAGTGACTTAATTTTGTGATTAAATGCATAATGATGAAAAAAACCTCATAGCCTACAAATGTCCTTGCTACAATATTTTAGATCACCGAATTCGAATCCGTGGCCTTGGATGGCAATATCCGATACACTGAGCTGCATAGGAAAAAGTGTAGAAATTTAAAAAAAATAATGCATTCGGAATTTCTTTTCGCTTTTTTCCCGTTCCCTGTTTTTATTTTCGCTTTTTTTTCCATTTTATTTGGTTAGCCAGGATTTATGTTGTTTGTCAAATTGATTGCTTTGAAGTAGACTATAAGGTCATTTGGAGAAAGCCATAGAAGACATATCTCTAAGAAAATAGGTAATACTGCTCTTGCTAAAATAGCAATTTTAATGGTTTTAAATAGTTTGGTTGAGCCCTATATTATCATACTGGTTTCAGTGATGAATGGTTGCCGCTGAATGTGCTCAGAAGTAAAACAGAACTTATACCATGACCAAATAATTCATCGAGTTTTTGTTATAGTCGATACCAGAATTAATATATTCATCTTGTATTAATAAAAATTAGTTTATTTGGCCACACCCTATAATCTTTTTGGTAAGCAAGATTGAGTTGAAGCTACATCGTCCGCTCTCTTAAACGTAAAACTTATTATTACAAGCTTCGTCCATGAGAATCATTTATGTTGAACTGAAGCCGGAGGGGGGACGGAAAAACTTGTTGAGAGAACGAAAACAAGTAAAAGTGGCACTGGCGTCATAGAGTCCTCGACCGAATCCATTCTGCACGCCATTTACGAACGACTTTGTGTCGAGTTGGTTTGGAGTTGGACGGCGACCAGAAGTGAAAACTGCTGCGGCATAAGCAGATGGAAAATTAGGGTTAAGAGTTTGGTGGAGGGTTCGTTTCCTTTCCCCTACTACCCTCTTTTCCCTCCCCGCACTCGCCCATCATTTGTCGTTTTCTGATAGGACGCGGGGGCTGCATCGCTTATGACGCGGCCATTATACCGTCGGCTGAACAAAAGACCCCGTTCCGAAATCCATATGAAAACTTAAGCGAATGGATGGGAAGTGGGAGTGAGGAAAAAAAATTAATGGGAAGAATTATCAGAAAGAAGAAGAAAACTGATTTGTCGGAGAAGTTTGTTTATGAAATTTTATTCGAAATATAACATAATTCTCAGTGTAATATCAGCCTTTTCTATAATGTTTCCTTTCTAGCCGCACACTCTTCTGACGAAAATTCGGGGGGGACGAGGATGAAATCTCGTTCCCAGGACCGAGCGCACACGTGGGCTGGTCATGGGGCGTGGCCGAGACAGTTCGCACGAGGCGACATCTGCGCAGGCGCACGGGAAATCCACGAGATAACGACCCCCCGTGGCATTTATCGACAGTGCCCAGGTCCTACCCTCACCACAACGAATATTTCCCTTTCCCTCCCTCCTCCTCATCGCAACACAAAAGTTACTCTTGCAGTCGGACGCAGATCGCAACCCAAGATACGTTTGTTGGCGTGAAAAAAGAGGAACAGAGGACCGATCCTGGCACCCGGGTCCTTAAATAAAAAAGAAAAAAATGTCCAACAGAAAGATCCGAGACCTCCGACTGGTCGGTGATGTGATCGCTTCTGACAGCAGCCATTCGGAGTCATCGATGCCTCGGCCATAGGAGCACGCAGACTGTCCTCCTAGTATTCAAAAGGAGGCTTTCTCTCATATTAAAAATAACGTTGTAATACACTTGTTTTTCTTTATACAACACCACACGATCCCATGCTAGATAGGAATCGGCGCAGCAGGGGCTTTAAAAAATAAACTGGCAAAATGAAACTTTTGGCTGGGCAACAACGGGCGAAACCAGTTGGGAGGCCCCCGCGAGTCGCGCTCACTTTCGAAAAGCAGCGCACCTCGTCCGACAGAGACACTTTCCATTTTGTTTATTCACATTCACATGGAAATGACTTGGCATTCTGGAAATGAGAAAAAAAAAATCCACACGCAAGCGCAGATAAGAAGTCTGTTATTTATAAACCAAGAAACTCTAAAAGTAATTTGAGACCAGCTGCCCATTTTAAATTCCGAGTAAAATATTTTGTCGATTCAAAAAATAAATTAATAATTTTCCTTTTAGACATTTATGTATCTATTAGTAGTAAAAAAAAGAATTAATATAAGCTGTATCTCATTATTTCGAGAATTGCAACTTTTCAGCGGCTTTGTGTTATGTAATGAATTGAGAAAAAACACTCTTATTCACATTCGACACGCTATGTGAAAGCAGGTTTTATGTAACCAATTAATTTGAATAAATTTTTAAAATCTATTATAGAGTAAATAAACGCCGCTAATTGTAAATTATTAAAATTATTTTTTTTTACATTGATTAAAAAACTTTAGTATAGTCATCAGAGTGTCAGACGCGGACGGCCTTTTAAAACATTTATTGTAGCGAGATAAAGGTGCAGTTTAATCTAATTAAGTTATAAGAATACAGTGAATCCTATATTACGAATTAAGCAGTTATAATTACGTATTTGAATTAGTTGTCGAAACTGCATATTTTTTGTAATATCCTGGATAAGTACTCGCATTTGTTATTAGAGTTCTTTTTCTTTTTTCCTTAGTTGTTGGTCGAGTCCATGGGCCAAAAAAGAAAAATAAATGCAAAGATTAATTTCTTATTACAGAAAGGTATTAAAAATTAATCAGTCACAACAAAGTTCTCCATATTTTATTTCATTTACTTCATTTTTGAATTGAATATTGCAAAAGAAAAAAATATCGCTCACTTATTTCATCGTTTACTAAATAAACTTCATATAACATAAGCGAAATGTTAGTTATGAACCAGATAACATGGAATGTAAATTTGAATGGTTCTTTAACAGTATTCCGTAAAATATACTCTCTATTTCAGTTGATTTTCATGCAGCATTGTAACGAAATTAAAATCATTTTCAGTGTCGTTAATATCTTGATTCTTGAGAACAGGAACTGCTGGATTCAAAAGCTGCACATGAATTTCTTTAGTTAAGTGAAATATATTAAATTTCTTTAGTAAGGCAATTAAGATGTTACTTCTATATTCAGAAAGAAAAAGCAAAATAACGAAATATCAGTGGAACGCATCCAGTAATATTCCGTTGTGAAAAAAATTAAAATTTTTTTTTTAATAAATCTATCTATATAATTTTTAAAAAGACCTAAATAAAATAATTTAAAATAATTTTAAAATTTTAACACGCTCCGTATGGTGTTGGCCCGCATAGGGAAATCAGTTTTCAATAGAAGGCATTTCTTTCATCTAAATTGGAGAAATATATCAGCCTCTCAACGTGATTGACTCCATAAAAAAAATGAAAAAAAATCCATGATATCGTATGCATTATTCCATTCAATCAAGCAATTTATGTTCATTAAAATTATATTTGAATGGTATAATTTGCATAATGGAAGTTAAAGAATTTTTAGATGTTTCTAGTTTCGGTTTTTAAAGTCAAGCATTAAACGGATACAAAAATTAGGATATTTACGAAAGATGGAGTAAATCGGATTGGCTTCTGAAAATCTCATCTACAGTATGATAAAAACGTAGTCCCAACATATCTTATGTAGGGAAACAAAGTGAACTCATTGCATTGTTAAAGATTTTGTTTTGTCCAATAAAAAGGGGAATTTTGATTGGTTATTTTTTTTTTACAAGAATAAAAATAATTTTACCTTGAAGTAATAAAATAATTTCAACAAGTTTAAAAAAAAACTGTAATTAAAATTACCTTCAAAAGATTTTAATAATAAATTACGAAACAATATTGATTTATAAATTTAAATAATGATCTTAATTATTTCAATGGAATTAAATTTATAATATTCACTTTTAAATTTGAAGCAAATGAGGAAGCTTTGATTGATCCCGTAAACCGTTACAACATTGAGCAATCAGTTTTTGCTAACTTTTTACCCTTGGGCTAATTACTATTGTGTATTATTAATACAATGCACTTACATATTCTGGATAGTTTATAAAATAATTTTTAAAACTAAACAGAATTTCTTAGCATCATCCGTATTAAAATTTAGAAAGTGGGAAGAATCAAACAATAGTTCAGTTGCTCAAAACACCATCGTTAATTCAACTAATTTGCTCGTTAACATGATCGAATGTCAAAATTTTAACAATCTTATATCAAAATAAGATTTCCTGAACAAAGGGGTTTAACATAGCTCAGAGAAGATGACGAGCTGCCCTTTTATTAGTTATCATCGTGGTCATTATTTTTTATTATTAGTATTATTATGTAGAGGAGGCATTTAGGGTGGCGTGACTAATGGGACATCGAGTAGGGTTATTTTGCGACATTAGTCGGATCAGAGGTTTCTCTTAACTAAACCCATTGGACGATGATGATTATGTTTGAGTGAGTGGGCGGATAGGGTTACCAAATGAACTCGAGCTAGGTAAAAGGTTGAACAGGACACGGACTATGGTGTTACATTGACCTCTCTCCATTCCGTTCCGACCAATTAACGGTAACTTATGGGTCTGATTTTCACCTATAATTATCTGCTGGAAACCCTTTGATAAGATGAACATATAGCAGTTTTGCCTTTAACATTATTTTTATGGATGATGTTTTACACTTCCCTTGTTTATTTACAAATATCAGTTTCATGCTCTATATGAATTTAATGCCTCCTTGCATATCAAAATCTGAAATGGTTTGCTCTGAAGACAATCAACATTTTGTCATTTTTTTTAAATTTTCTAAATTCTCGGATGTCATCTATACAAACATATAAACCACAATCTAAGGATGTATGTGTATTTGTCCGGTTTTAAAATGCAATTTGGAAGTAAGTTTATAAAGTTGAAATTTAATACTTGGTTGTGTAACATTATCATTTGGGGGGGGGGTGTAACTCTTATTGAGCAGGGCTTCTTATTAAGTTTTAATTCTTTATTTATAAAGTTTTATATACTCATCGTCAAAAAAAAAGTTGCAATTTTTTTACAATTTTTTGGGGGGTAACTTTTTTGACGATGAGTATATTTAGTTGAGGTTTAAATTTGAAAGTGTTACATATTAACAATACTACAATGATGGAAAAAAGACAAAACTGGAGATTAAACCTAGGAATTAAACCTCTATTGGCCGTATTCACCACTCGGGTTAATCTGAGAATTAGGGTTAGGGTTAGAGTTAGGACGAGAAATGGTATTTGAACGATAACTGAGATATGAACAGAAATAAAAATGCCGCCACCAAGATCAACAAGTTAATAACTCAGGTTCTGTAAAGCCTAGATTAATGAAATTTGGAGAAATAACTGGGTACATAAGACTGTGTATACCATTAAAATTTGATCGAATTCCAACGAGAAGTTTCCGAGTTACGCAGTCAAAATTGTAACAAGTGCTGGTTAGTACTCACAAGTGAACACGTATTATGATGTTGAATGAGTAACTCGGAAACTTCTTGTTGGAATTCGATCAAATTTCAACAGTATTTACCTTGAATATTATACCCCCTTAAGTTGTTTTACACACGATTTGAATCACCCTGTATATAATAATGAAATAATAATGATTTTTTTATTATTTATTTCTGTTTTATTAAAATGTTTGAGATGTAAACAAAATTTTTTAAATAAATAAGAGAGTACCATTTCTAGGGAGTGCAGCTATAGCCAACAACTGGATAAAAATTTATTTTTCATATTATTTTTGTATGTCATGACTTCTGTTAGAGAAGTTATAGATAATGTTTATACAAACATATTAGAAAATTATGAAGATCACAAGTGGCTGCATGAGAGGGCCATCCTTGCTGTTAAAACTGATAATGTCGATACCAACAACCATATTCAGGATATTATTTCACGCTCTATGGCTGAATACAACTCTATTGAAACAGTTACGGGTGCTGATGAGGCTGTAAACAGATTCTCTCAGTCCATCTATGAAGTATTTTTAAATAAAGACAGAAACTATTCAATACTCTAAAATGTTATGGATATTCTAAAATGTTAAGAATGCAATGTCGAATTTTCTGGGCAAACCCAATGTGGACACAAAATTCCAATGCGAGCATTTTAAAAAATTCTTTTATGTTTTTCAGCATGAATGTTTACTATATTAATTTTAAGCCTTTTTTCATGTGTTCCGATTCAGATATTGAAAATTTTCATCAAACAAAGAGTCCGAGCAACGCCGGGCATATCTGCTATTACATATATGATACTAGCACCAGCACCCAGCATTGCCCGGAATAATTTGAGTTATAGGCAAAAAGAGCAACCTCAAGAAGTTAAAAAGTAACTGAAGTTGATTTTCATTAATTCTACATTTTAATCTCTGAGGCAATAGAGACCCAGGGCCATCACAAAGATATGATGACCTCTAAACATCCACACTGCCGTCTTATAGAGTCTAAACTACCGTGTGTCTCAAAAGTCGCGTGTCATATGAAAAGTTTATGAATGTTGGCTTTATGTTCACACGGTTTCGCAATCTTATCGTTCATGTTCAAAATGTGCACCATGCACTCGAAGACAATGTCTCACACGATCCAAGTTTTCTTCTGTCACGCGTAAAAGTGTAACTGGTGGACTTGGGAATAACAGGGTGCCGGCGATGAAATTCGTCTGCAGCTTCTCGAGATGTTCTGTGGTGATCTCCACAAAGAAGTATCAGTTCTACATGTTGGGTTCCGGTGTCAGCATTATTCCTCTACTTCAATATTCACCTACAAAATCAAAGCAACCAATTAATCCATTTGGTATGCGACTTTCGAGACACACGGGGTTTAATCATTTTTTCGGTCAAACAGACAGGAACACGGACATTTGTAAATATACAGGGTGCCTCGCCTAAAGTGAACCAATAGCCAACTTCTAATACAAATCTGAAAGAATACTTTCAATGGAAGAATTATTGTACTGTTGTGTGAGGGATTTTTATGTATATTCCATTTCAAAAAAATCCGACGCCATTTTCGAATATGAAAGTCAATTTTGAAATGTGTAATGGAAACCACTATTTTTAATGGTAGTTTCAGCCTGTATACAACATTTGAAAAAAGTTTTATTCTTGGTGTTTTTACAATTGATCCAACTGTTTAGGAGATAGAGGTAGTGAAAGTGTGGTGTGTTTGGATTCCTAAAGAAAAGGCAAACAACAGAAATTGTTCCTAAACCCAATGGATTATAAAATGGATAGCAATGTTTTTATTTGAACATAACATTTTTACAGTAATGCAAAACAATGGTTGTATTAAATGTTATTAAAATAAATCTTCAAACACATATTCTTCTTAGTCTATGCGCATCCATAAGCGATTTTGCAGAGAGACCTTTCTGAATGCAGTATCGTTCCTTCCTCCAACGCATTGCACGCAGCTCGGATCTTGCACTGCATATCCTCAGGTGTTGTTGGCCGACTTTTGTAAACTGTATATTTAACAGTCCCCCAAAGAAAAAAATCGAGAGGAGTTAGATCAGGTGATCGAGGGAGCCATTCAACTGGTCCTCCTCGACCAATCCATCTGTCATGGAAAGCGTCCGTAACGGCGATCCGGACTATGTGGGAGTTGTGTGGTGGGCCACCGTCCTGCTGAAACCACATTTGTAGTCGGGATAGAAGAGGTACGTCCTCCAAACACACCACACTTTCACTACCTCTATCTCCTAAACGACTGGATCAATTGAACAAACACCAAGAATAAAACATTTCTCAAATGTTGTTTACATCTGAAAATATCATTAAAAATAGGAGTTTCCATAGCACATTTCAAAGTTGATTTCCATTTTCGAAAAGTACAATAATTCTTCCACGAAAGTACTCTGTCAGATTTGTATTTTAGAATTTGGCTATTGGTTCACTTTAGGTGAGATACCTTGTATATTAGATTTTCAGTTTACAAAGCATTGTTAAATCTGAGCAGTCTTAAAACCCGTATAATCCCAAACAGTAGCTACATTCAAAAACTCCGTGTTAGTCGTGTTGCTAAAATCTGATGTCACTTCCTGCACGAACCGTGTCCCGTGTTGCAAAACGCCTAGCACAGAGCACGGGCTTTTTACGTCCGTGTTCGTGTTAGTTCTCTAGCACGACATTGGCGCGCATGCTCATTGTGGCATTCCTCATCTTTCTCATGAAATCCGTAATGGTGGGAAAACATTGTTAAGGGACATTGTTAGCTCTAAAACAATACAAATCATAAACGTGCAAGTAATCGCCAGCTACTTTCAAAAACTCCGTGCTAGTCGTGTTAAACGTGTCGTGTTTCTAAAAATCTGATGTCACTTCCTGCATGAACCGTGTCCCGTATTGCAAAACGCCTAGCACGGAGCACGGGGTTTTTTCGTCCGTGTTCGTGCACAGCCTTCTCTAATCATGTAGGCTGTGGTTCGTGTTAGCTCTCTAGTACGACATTGACGCGCATGCTCATTGTGGCATTCCTCATCTCTCATGAAAAGCTGTAATGGCGGAAAAACGTCGCTTCCCTGAATATTTTATAGTTATACGAATTAATTGCGCCATCATCCCATGATTAATTAGTGTAGAAGGAACTCTATTTGTTCAAGAACATCGGTTATGGAAAGCAGAAAAGTTATTTTTGATAATCGGAGAAGATTCGGTCGAAAGTAAACTGCCTATCGCTAATAGCTCCACTATCTCCATCTGGCGGGAAAATTGTAACCACGATAATTAGGACACGACTTACTGGATGCTAACGACCTGTTCATTTAGCTGATTTCCATTGTTGTTTCAGGCAGACAAAACAATACCGCCTAGAGAGAAAGCCTGCTCACGGAAAAATCATACATTATTATATCACCTACGGTAGGGACAATTTCGTGATTATTAGGAGCTTTAGCATAAAAGCTACTTATAAGAATGCGCCCTTGGTCTGTACGTTTATCCGGCCGTTCGCCGTTTGCACGATAACTTGAAAACGAATTAACCTTTTCAAATTCTGTTTTCAGAAATATGACCATCAAAGTCTTCGCTCGGCCGTATCAACTTTTCAGAATTTTTCGTGGACCCTTTCAAGTCGAACTCACGTGCTAAAACAGTGAGTGTAAAGAATACAAAGATAATGGCATGTCATATAACAATCGATTTATCAAGAAGGAATACATTGTTATTACTTTCTGTTCATCTTTTAAGCATTACTGACATCGGCGCGCGCACGTGAAATCGCTTTGTTAAGTAGCCGAAGAATGGAGCTACTTACTGGTTTTATAATGTCTTAACTGTGTACCCCTTCATAATTTCTACATTTTTTGAGGTAGAAGGTTGAAATTCGGAATGTAGCTTCCTATGGGCATGTCCATCTGTACTATTTAGTTTGGTTTTGATTGGTATACTGGGGTCGGAATTACGGGGGTGGGATTCAGAGAGGACAACATATCTATGTGCTATTTAGGTACGTAAAGGTGTGAAATTCAGTATCCAAATTCCTCTAGGCAAGATCTACAGTACTATGAAGTTTAGGCCCAATTGTTCCAGGGGGGTCGGATTTGCGGGGGTGGCAGTCACTTGTTCCTTAGAACTATGGCAACATATGGCGTGTTATATATCATAGGTTCGGAAATGATGAAAAAGGAAGGAAGGTACGAGGTTTTTTTACATTTTATACATATTACGTTCGAGAAAATCAATTTTCTTGATTAAAAAATTTGGGGAGAGGTAAAAAGTGCAGATAAAGGGGTAAAAATAGATGACCGCATGATCTGCTACTTGCCTTCCCTTACTTGGGGGGGGGGGGGTAAATTTCTTTTTAATAAATGTATAAATGTATTTCTGCTTCACTGCTAAAGCTCCTCCTTGGAATATTTACAAGATTTTATTATTGATAGAAATATGATCAACAATACCCTACCGTAGATGATGTAACAGTACTCTGCCTGATCGGTCTCAACTCAAGTGGCAGCATAAATCGTGCTCGACAGCACAGACAACACGAGCACATTCAAAAATTAACCTAGCACGGAGTTTTTGAATGTAGCTAGTGTTTAAAAATCTGGTAAGTGTATATTCCCTTTGTATCATACTGTACATGCGATTAGCATTGTTACAAATAAGTTTTTCAAATTTAGAAAAGAAGCCTAATCATTAAGTGTTATACTAAGCACACGTTTGGTTTGACACTAAATAAATTTATTTTAACTCATATGATGAAGACGACTAGAGATTGTATCAAGAGATGTAGATAAATAAGCTTTGCATTGTTCCCTGCGTTGATTTAATTAAAAATAAATTGTAAAGGTATTTCAACATCTATTATATTTAACATCTACAGGAATTGGACAAAAATTTAAACACTACGTCATTTGCAAGTGTGAAATGGCGTCAAATTTCGATTTGAAAGTAGAAGTGATGTAACATTCTTACGGTAATGAGATTAGACACCTCTACGGTAGTGAGAAACATCTAGTTCTTTATTTAAAATGTGCTGGTAATACTGAGTCATACCAGAGTTACTAAGTTTTCCAGAGGGTGTTCGCTTAGTGTGATTTGAGTTGCCAATTTATTTACCGTGTCGCGAGTTAAAGAATCAAAACTTATGATCGGGAAAACGTCGTCTGATAAGCATAAACATGTCTAACATTGAAAGAGTCAAAAGGGCATTAACAAGGATTGTGCCCCAGAATATGAAGACAACTGTTGCAAAAGTGACTGCAGAGCTCAATCTCAGTGTTTTAAAGCCCATGTCCACAAAAACTACGAGGAGGAAACTCCGTAAGTAAAATATTCATGTGTGAGCTGCAATTGCCAAACTATGGGTAATCGATATTAATGCTCAGGAGAGGAGAGAGTCGTGCAACAGCCATAAATCGTAGAATATCGATCAAGGGAAGAATATAGTCCGAAGAATTAAGGTTCACGCTGTTTCCAACCATTGGATGTGTTTACATGTGGCGAACACCATCCCAAGTTCACTGACAGCTATGACTGTCTTATGCTATGGTAAGCATTAACAGAGGCGCAATAATGGTTTGAGCACCCATTTCTTAGTATTCTACAAGCCCCATCATTACCCACTTTTTACAAAATTTCGCTGGCCATTTGCAACACGAAGATAGCACTATTTACCAAGACGATAAAGCTCCGATTCACACATTTGCTGTTGTTTTCAGATCGTGGTTTGAAGAGCATGCAGACTAAATCTCACACCTTCCCTGGGCACCACAGTTACAGAACTTCACTATAACCAATAACTTACAATAATTGAATGGATAGTAAACAGGTAAGGGAAAAGTGATATTTTATTTTTATTTTTGGACCCACGCGTTCTAAAATTACATCAGTTTCCCTTCATTCCATAAGACTACAAGGTTCCGATAAACAGCTTCCGTTAATTGGGCCCCATTCTTGCTGCAAGATCCTAGTCATGTGAGCAGTTGATATAGCATCTGGCTCCTGGTTCTCATTCAACTGTCCAAATCGTCCCACAAATGTTCGATTGAGCTAAGATCAGGGCTCTGTATGCCATTGCCTGACGGAAGCCAAAACATGACATGATTTACGAGGTACTATCCAAAATTTCCCGAAATTGTTTTATTCTGACCGAACCGTAAGAGGTAAGAAGTTTTGCCGATAGATGGTGTTAAAAGTACGTCTCAGTTGTAATTGTGCCAAGCGTTGTCATCCTATGTCCACGTGATTTTGATTTTGAGCTGTTTTTGTCACTCTTTGTGTTGGTCGTGTTGCGATTCTTGATATTAAAACAGAAGAAAACTGCGGCTGAAATCCACTGACTGTTGAAGAAGCTTTTGGCCAAACCCAAACATTTGAATGGTTCAAGCGTTTCAAAGATGGTCAGGAGTCTGTGGAAGACAAGCATTCTGGTCGACCGTCAACAAGCACAACTCTGAAAATGATCACGAAAGTGCGTGACGTGATCCGAGAGGACCACTGTCATACGGGACGTTTTGAGACGATTTAGGGAAAGCGTAAGGCGCAAAAGGCCAAAGATGTGGAAGAAGAAAGACTGGCTGCTCCATCACGACAATGCTCCGGCGCATAAATCGCTCGCTGTGAGGGACTTTCTCAAGAAAAACAACATGACAGCTGTCCCTGGCACCCTGCGATTTCTATCGCTTCCGAAAATTGAAATTGCGGTTAAAAGGACGGCGATTTGAGTCCATTGAAGTGACCCAAGCGGAATCGTAGCAGGTGTTAAGCATGCTCCAACCTGGGAACTGCCAGGAGTGCTTCCAGAAGTGGGAACATCGCTGGAAGCGATGTATAGATGCCCAAGGAGATTCTTTGACGGTGACGGTGGATATGAAAAGATCGGGTAAGTTCCATATTTTAGAGAGGTACATTTCAGGAAATTTTGGGTAGCACCTCGTATTATCGTCCTGAAATTAACAAGCCTCGTTACCAAAAAATTTCTACGGTGTAGGAAGCACCCGATTGTCCAGGATGTCATTATAGGCTTCAGAGTTACCATTGCCTTCCACTATATTTAAGGGTTTCAAGCAATGCCATGAAAAACACCCCCACAACAATTTCACGTTTGGAACGATGCTCTTAGGTAAAAGGCGCTTCCCTTGCATTCACCCAACACGCCCATTCGATTGGAACAGAGTCGCGTGATTCGTCTCTCCAAAAATGTTTTTCCATGTTTCATAAGCTAATATCGACATTCCGAACACTCCTGTAGACTGGCAGCCTTCTTGTTCGGCGAGAGTGTTTTGGCTTGTGTGAAATGCATGCAGTTCCTTCCGCAAAGTGAATTGCCTATTGGAACTCCTTGTTATGGCCTGGATGGTTTCTTACGGCTTCTACAAACCTCGCGCTTCAATATCCGTCGGTCGCATTCAGTGAATTTTGAGGATCGTATGCACGTAATGTACAGTTTTTCACGGTATCACCAATAGTTGAACGCGGTTGTGATTTTCCCAAAATTTCACGCATAGATATGCCAGCAATATGGCGTCCGGTTGTTGCTTCTTTCTCAAATTCACTATGCTTCTTTACTTTAGCTATCTTCCAGCCACGACAATGTTACGTGAGCAGTTACTATATCAACACTATAAAATCAAATTAGCTGTTGATATGAGAGCATGGGGATCCAAATTTCATGTAAATTAGGAGGTGGCCGTTCCATTATTGTAGTGTAGAGTCACTATGGTTAATTTTGGAGGACAAGGCTGTGTTGGATGCTAAAGGCAATATATAATTTTTGTCCAATCCTTGTAAATTAATTATAAGATTCTGTCTCTGATTCTAGGAAAGGATACATTTCTTTTAGGGCCACGAACATTTGTAACTTTCGGTTTCTTCTGTATTAAAACTGTAAAAATAAAATTAGAAAAAATATTTCAATTACTTAATACACAAATCGTGAAATTTTATTAATAAGTAATGTATGCGCGTATAGCAAAATGCATTTTGTTAGAGATAAACGTATTTTTTAACATGTTCCTCCCAACACTAGAATTTGTTAAGAGAAAACTTACACTACTGGATATAAAAAATTCAGCATACAAAGACATAAATTCTATTGTTAAAGCTTAGTCCCGAAATTTGCACACTATAAGAAATTCCAGTTGTGCTCGTGCTTTATGAGTGAGGTAAAAGCCAATCGTTATTGCTAAATTTGTTAGCTGTGCTTGTGGAAAAGACATTGTTCTAGCAAGACAACGCCCGTCCACATGCAGCTTGTATAACTGTGTAATATGTAATTCAACATGCTCTACAGCAAATCCGTCAACTGTCCTGACCAGCACGCTCACTAGACCTTTCTCCAGTCTAATCCGTGCTCACCAACTTCCTAAATGTAGCGACGATTGAACATGTTAATCGAACACAAAGATTAAATAAAATATTGAGTTGTTGCAAATGAAATGTTCTGTTTTATGCATTTAAGGAAAAGAAAGCGAGATGCCTATTCAATCCAAGTAATCTCCAGCAAAAGCAATGGACATGAAGTTAGTTCCGCGTTTGAAAAATTCAGCGCCTCTGAATGGGATGAAGTACCCTAAACTGTCTGATACTTTGATGCATCATTGATAAAGTACGAGGCGTATTTTTTAAGTAAGTACCGTTTTCATAAAAAATAAACCAAGGACAATTTTTAACACATTAATTTTTATACACAGTTCAGTCACATTAATGTGACCACCTGTCAGTAGCCAGAATAACCACCTTTCGCGGCGCGGACATCTGCGAGACGGGCAGGAAGAGAGTCAGTAAGGTTCTGGAAGGTATTGACAGGGATGTGAAGCCATGCCGACTCCAGTTCTGTGGCGAGCTGCTGTAGGTTGCGCGGTGGAGGATCCATGGCGCGAACAACCCGATCGAGATGGTCTACAGATGCTCTATGGGGTTACAATCCGGGGTGTTTGGGGGCCGAGGGAGTACCGTAAACGCATCCTCGTGCTCTTCGAACCACACACGGACACTGCGCGCTATATGGCATGTCGCATTGTCCTGCTGGAAGATGCCATCGTGCTGAGGAAACACAATCTGCATGTAGGGGTGGACATGGTCCGAAAGGACAGATGCGTACCTCTATTGATCCATGGTGCCATCCACAAAGATGAGTGCACCCAGGGAATGCCATGAAAACATTCCCCAGACCAAAACGCTGCCTCCTCCGGCCTGGACCCTTGCGGCACGTGTTGCAGGGTGTTTGTTTTCTGAAGCTGAATGCCGTATATACCATCGTCCATCTGTCCGATGGAGCATAAACCGTGATTCATCGGAAAAAGACACCTTTCGCCACTCTGTTGCTGTCCAGTTGCGGTACTGGCGTGCAAATGTCAGTCTTTGTCGCCGGTGAACAGCCGTCAGCATTGGTGCACGAACCATACACAGCAACATTCGCTGAACTATCGTTGAGGATACACGTTTGGTAACCCCATAGTTCATCTGGGAGGTCAGTTGGTCCACGGTTGCACGTCTGTTCTCTTGCACGCATTTCCGTAGCCGTCGTTCGCCTCTGTCATCTATGGCCCGTTGTGCCCTATACTTGGCACGTCGCTGATTTTGGGTATTGCCATTCTGCCATGCATGGTACACTTTCATCACGGCGGCACGCGAACAGTTCACAAAACTAGCCGTTTCGGAAATACTGCCACCCTTGGCTCGGATGATGATCATGTCCTTTTGGAAATTGGATAAATCACTACGTTTCGCCATGACTCCAAAAATTGCAATGTTTTCTGCTCCCCTCTGACACCTTCCTATACCCCCCACCTCTGATACTGGTATTACCTTCTGGTGTTGAACGTAGGGGGTGGTCACATTAATGTGACTGGGCTGTGTACGAAAGCTTAATCCACTTATTTGTGCAACATACAAGATAATTTCCACTGTGTACAACATAATTTCCAACTATATTAAGGCACTTATCGTATCATACGATCAGCTTCTGAATTCCATCCTCATAGAAATCGGCCGCCTAATTTGCTAACCACTCCAGTACGGCCGTTTTGACGTCGTCGTAGCGCTGACCGCCAAAGTGCTTTTTTAAGTGCAAGGCTAAATTATAATCACTGGATGAGGACTATACGGAGGGTGATCAAGTTATTGTGGCTGGAAACGACTTGATCACCCAAGATTTCATCGCGTCATTTGGCTGGGAACAGTTTCATAGCCCGCCTGATGATTTGCTGCATGATCATCGAGGAGGTATGCGTTTGGGCGTTATCTTGAAATATGACCATGTCTATAGACAAGTGCTGCCACTTTCAAGCATTGTATTTCGTGTATCTCGCAGTATCCATCTCCTTTTATGGTTTGACCCCGTGGGAATGAATGAGAAATATAATGAATGATGCTGGCAGAAGACCAAATCGAAGCTCTTCCTGAAGTCTCTTACATCCAACCATTCAGCCGAACGTATACGGCTGTTGTACAACATCCATTTTTCGTCAATAGTTAACAAATTATTTCTTTGGAGGAAAGAAGAGCACACTTCCAATGGCTAATAGATGAGTTCGCATGTCTGCCTTGCGTTAACTTCTCTATTATTCTCAAGTACCAGCCAACAGACGTAAGTGTACCTTTAACTTTTGGGCAATCGCTCGCATCGTCTGTGATGGATCTGCTTCCATCGTTTTAATTCTTCAGGATTAAGAAGAAAAGACGATGGCCACGAGGTTCATTTTGCAGGGTCATATTTCCGGATCTAAATTTGCAAACCAACACCGATCGGAAGTAGACCTTCTACCAAATTCTTAACTAATGAACTTGATTTCATGACTAACTTTTAATCCATAGTATTCGCGCTTCAAGTTCGCTTCAAGTATGCATCATTGCATTTTTTAATCGACCAATTCATTTGCAACAAATCCAGTACTATAATAAAATCAGTCTAATTAACAAATCACAGAATATAAAGCAATATTCTGAATTAATTGCACTGCTTCCAGTTAAGTTTTCATTATTAAAAATAATCAAAATCCCAGGCAAATTTTAATCTCTTTTTCTTCAAATTAAAGATATTCTCTTACCCCACTATGTCCAATATCAGAGACATACAAAATTATAAGTTACTAATCATGTAGTACTTGTTTCAATATATTCACAGATATTCCGTTGATGATAAATCACTTCCGTGGAGATTTACGGATTTTAGAAGGAAAAATTTTTTTCCTATCAGATTTGTTTTTATACAAGATCTTCTATGAATTCTAATGATCAGCAAAGGATAACAGCTATCTTATTTCTACCTTTTATTTTATTTTATTTTTTGTATTATTCAAGGGTTCTTGTGTCTCGTCCTTTTCTTCTACATCCGTTATTGTCATAAAAGTAAAACATGATTTGTAACAATATATGCATTTGTATCTTGATGCAGTTTGTAAAATTTTTTAAGGATTTTGATTCCTATATATACTACTTTCCTATTCAAATAGGACATAGTATGTATACGTAAAATCTGTTTAGCTTTTCACAAAGAAGGCAATAGCGGCGGCGACACAATTCCTGAAACGGCGTTGGGTGGCGAAAGTGGGGGTTATGGGAATTACATTAAAATCTTCCACCATGCTCGTGATTTTTATGAATTGATTAAATAGCATGGAAGATTTGAAACTAATCTTCTGAGAGTAGATGTAAATCTCATCTAATGAAACCTTGGTTGCCTTCGTTATTTTTTGTCCTCTTGTAGCGAAAGGGGTGTTCACAACAAAATTGCCGATACTCTTGTGATTACGGTGCGATTGCATTAAGCTAATGATCGCGTTTAGCCCTAACCTCTATTACGGTGATAATGGTGGCACCGGGGAAAAGAGAAAAGGGAAAATGTGGCCCCGAGGAGGAGAGGGTGGCCGATTACACTGCTTCATTTTACACACTTTTGAAAGTACAGAGAAGGAGGAGGGATGGGAAGCGGAGGAAGGAATCTCCCTTCGTTTCATCTCTCTTTCTCTCTCTCTCTGAATTTATAAAAAGCCCCTGTGTGACGACATCTGCGGTTTGATAGAGCCGGGGACTCGTCATCTCTCCTTCGATCTATTGTTCGAAGAGACGCCATAACCACAAACGCCATAATGTATCTTCCAATCCTCTCATTAGAGAGAGAGTTCGTGAATAAACAGAGACAGGGATTCACAATGTCCAAAAGGGGGCGTCGAAAATCCCCCCGCCATTGTTGCCCCGAAAAGGAAGTAAACGTCGCTCGCTCCAAGAACTGGAGGATAGTGTGTATGTGTGTGTGTCTCGTCATCATCACCATCATCATTATTATGGTTGGTTGATGGAGGCAGATGAAACGTCCAATTCACTCACCATTATTGCTGTTGTTGAAGGGCGAAAGATTTGAATAAGCTAGAGAACGAAAGCTGGTGGATTCAAAACTGTCGAGAGAATGAAAATAATTATTGGAATTGCAATCTAAGAAGGGCTGAAATTTGATTTGGTTTGAGACGTTAAGACTGAATGGTGCATATTCAGAGATGTTCACATTTTTTATTTGTTGATCTTGTGATAAAATATCAGAATTATGAAATTATTGACTTGACCTTATTGCTGTTATGTGTTCAATTGCAATGATCCTATGTTCAATTTTACATTACGGAGATAATAGAAAGTTGAAGTTTACGGCTGAAAATAAACACTAAATAAAATAACCGTAGAACATGCTTCAGAATTTTCTGAAATCATGGCTTTGAAAATTAAAATGGACTAGTGTTGCAAATCATAGTTAGCTTAATTGCTTGATGTAATAAAAATACTATTACTGAACCCATAGAATCAACTGTGCATGTTTTAATAACATACAAGTTGAGATTTTAATGTGATAATGGGAAATGTCCGAATCACGGTGTCGTGCGCAAGGTATTCTTCTGTATCTCAGCTAACATGTGCAAATGTGCCTTCACCATTGTTGACAGGCGTACCTTCATGCAGCAGTGTTTAGAATGTAGTGCGCTTTTCACTCATAATGGAGCAGAGAGTCAACGTGAAATTCTGTTTAAAATTGGGTAACACCGCAAAGGAAACCCACGAAATGTTAAAGGCAGTGTACGGTGAAGACTGTGTGACTCGAAAAGTATGTATGAGTGGTTTAAGCGTTTCCGTGAAGGACGAGAAGCCCTAGAAGATGAACCCGCAACCCGACATGGAAGGCCGACCACCAGCTCTACTGTCCGCACGCCACGAGAAGACCGCCGAGTTGCTTAATGTGCTCATATGGTGTCGCTGTAGTTGCAGATCAGTTAGACTCTAACTGTAAGAGCATTATAATAGAGCTCTAAGATCAGTCTATACAGTAGTTATGAAGGGAGGAAAAGCGCTAAAATCAAGTAGCGCAAAAATGAGTTATGGCCGTGTTTCCAAACAAATGAAACGGTTGCTTGGAGAGGTAAATACCTGAGAAATATGAAAAAAATAAGAGAAGAAAATCGTCCTATTGTTTACATCGAAGAAACATGGATCGACTCAAATTTGGCTGTTTGTCCCCCAACACTGAATAGGTTCATCTGCAACTGCAGCGACACATTAAGCAACACAGCGGTCTTCTCGTGGCGTGCCGACAGTACACGGCACAATATCGAACGTGTTCGTGAGCTTCTCCTAAAAGATTGTCGTTAGTTCCGACGTTCCGGATATTCAAACGGCTTTCTCGAGGGAATTTCAAGCCAGGGTTTGCCAGGTTTGGCTATTTATAGCCAATTTGGCTATTTTTCACTTAGATTTGCTAGCAAAAATTGGCGGTTGGCTAATTGCTATTTTTGGGCTATTTTTGGCTATTTTCAGTCTCGTATTTTTTCGCTATCCCAGGTAGAAGAATTTCACATTTTCTAGAGCAGTGATGACATCATATCATTGTTTCTGCTCCTATGTTCGTATTGTAACGGATACAGTAGCCAATCTGGTTTCGAGAATTGTCGCTGGCCTCCCATTGGTGCTTTATTTGTATGTCTGGGGTATATATAAACGTGTTTGG
>JAHWFO010113004.1:1610400-1623593 GCA_023313115.1 Rhysida immarginata | reverse complement strand
AATAATAATAATAATAATAATAATAATAATAATAATAATAATAATAATAAGGCACATTATCATAATCGTTAAGCCACGAATAGTGTTTCTGACGATTGCAAAATGGTTAACTCATTAGCTTTTCTAATGAAGTTGATGGGCAAGTTCCTCGGCCTTTCCAGCCACCTGAACATGTGTGGATGGGCTTATTAGAAAATATTTATGAGCTGAGGTCATCTGTCGTTTATATATTTTAATACTGTCTGACAAATAGGGAGTGGCGGTACAAAATGCAAATTTTACCCTGTATAAATCAATATTAAAGAGACAGAAGAAAATGCTTTATGTTAATATTTTTGAAAATAAGAATCTCTGATACGTGTTTGTATATTTTTGTTCCTGTTGTTATTATAGTAGATATTTTATAAAAAAAATTATTCTTTAATGTAGATTTCATCTTAGTATATGAATTTTATCTAGTGATCTAAAATACTAAATCTAGATTTAATCGATGATGGTATTTTAGTCTATTTAAAAATTTTCCGTATAATTTCCATGCAATTCCTTTATATATAAGATGTGTTAAAAATTGTGTTAGCCTGCAAGATATTTAAAATTCCAGATATTTAACGATCCATTCCAAATGTAATGGGCCGGCCAGCTGGCCGAGAGGGCTAGAGCGCAGGCTTTCTAGTTCTCGAGTTCGCCTGGCCGCGGGTTCGAATCCCGCTGTGGGCATGGATGTTTGTGTTTGTCTCGGGCTGCGTACTGTTATAACTTGTGTAAAAGGCACAAAATAACCTTAGTTGTCGACGCCAAAGTTTCTAGAACCCCCCCTCCCCCAAATGTAATGGAAGGGCCAACATCTGAAATTCCTCGTAATGATTTGATTAGAAAATTTCATTTTTTTTTTTTTTTTAGAAAGACATCTTTGGTAAACATTCCAAAAAGAATTGAACAATAAAAATTATGTATGCATGTTGGAGGAGGATTGTCATTGTTGATCACGTGACTGAAGAGGCGAGTGGACGTTGAGTGAGTGAGACGACGATGGAATCGCTTTCTGGTTTTCCAGTGGAATGCCTCTTGGATGGCGAACAACCGAGAGTCGGTTCAGTGTGCCCGTGTAAGCGTGTGTGTATGTGTGTGAAGCGGTGGCGTCGGCATTAATTCTCGCCTGCGCAGCAGTAATTATAAAATCAATCCTCCAATGACCCGATTCAAAAGTGAATTCCGATTGTTACAACGTAGCATTAAGGTTGGTGACAAATCACGGCGGGCGACATTTATCATGCTAAACACGGGGAACGTCTCGGCCGAAGAGTGTCATTAGGAACCTCTTCGCAGCGTCATTAGCAGGAGGCAAATGGCGGTTGCAATGGAGCAAATGGCTGACCGACGAACACTTAATTAAACCTAATTGACAACGATGAGACGTCCGTGAAACGTTCGAAAACCAAGACCCTGGAACAAAAGTCATTTTCATTTGAAAGGTTCTCGAGCCGTTAAGAACTTTAAAAAAAGAATATTCGGTAAAAGAGGAGAAAACAGATGCGTGGAAATTATATTCAAAAGGCGAAAGAAAGAAGAGAGAGAGAGAGAAGATTAAGGATGTTATCATTAAAGAAAAAAAATTGTTTGAAAGAAATTTTGTTCGCTTGGAAGAAACGGGAAACTTTTAGAAAGGATATGGAAATTTCCTTTTATGAGAACTCTTCTGGTAAACAAGAGAAACAACAAAAGGGACTTTCAGATGTTTTGTAGTGATGTAACGAAAAAAATTCTTTTTTTAGCGTTATGGACTCTGGTATTTACCCAAGCAAAAGTTTGTCACATATCTCCACTAGGATTCCACGTAATCAAGCGAAATAAAGGAGTCATAAAATTACAATGAATCGACTAGAACTCGTTTCAAATTTAATGGATATAGCGACACTGTGTTTAAATCCATAAAAAAATGAAATAAAAACGTACCAAACTGACTGCGCTTTTTATGTACGCAAACATCATAAAATCAACGACGGTGAACTACGTCACAACAAAGAAAAAAAATCTAACAATGGGTCATCTAACAATGGGTTATTTCCCGATTATACAATCGGGTGGTTCGCTTCTAGTAAGTACATAAAAATTAGAATGTATGGAGGTTTTCTGGATATTTCATAATAACAGGCGCTCGATACAAACAAAACGAAATGCACTATCTGGATTTTTTGAAATCATTTAATATACGCCTTTTAAATATTTCTTAGTATAATTATTATTAATTACCGTAATATCTGAGTATGACAAAAGAAAGATGTTATCTTTATTCTCCCCTTATCTCTTTAGCACAATATTTGGAATCAAATGTTGCAAATTCAATTGGTATACTGGTGGATTTTCACGTTTATCATATATTAAATGGATAAATATATTTTTAAGTTAAGATGTTTGCTATTATTTTTACTGAATATTTAAAAAAACAATGAAAATAACAATAAAGTCTATGTAATGTTTTATTTAACAGAAAACAATATTTTGAAGTTCTTTGTGAGCAACAAGTGATGACAGAATTTCGAATTTTTTTCAATATCACACCTATGGTATTTTGCACACAAACTGAAAAGGCAACAAGAATCTTTATTAAATTATTTATTACACTTCAATGGTTATCGCACATTTATATCTTGGTTCCGCATTGATTTCTCTTTCTATAGAATATTGCCCACTTTCTTTTGGGTGGCCAAACCTATGATTATTTTTTTACTATTTTTTAAACACGTTTTAAGGATTGAACTCGGCCACGGCTGCCACGCTTTTACCAAAGTGCATATGCGCGTTGAACGTAATTCCAACGATTCGAGGAAGGAATTAATAAAGCCCAAAGAGGGTCGCTGCTGAGAGAAAATAAAAAAATAAAATAAAAAAAAGGACGAAATGCCCCGTTGGGTCGAAAACACGAACAACGGCAACTGTCTCCACCCAGTTCTTTAAAGGAAAATTGCTGGCTCTCTCTCTCTATTCACTTTTCACTGCTTCGCTCTGCCGTTCGACCTAATGACAAGGCAACAACCACCACCACCACCACCACGAAGGTCTCCTCCTCCTCGTACCTGGCCGATGGTATTTCGACCGAATGATAGGTCAGATTTCGATCGATCCCTCATCACTGTTATTTGGGCAAAGTCCCCCCTTTCGCGATGATGGATGTCGAGTCGGGCGAGTGGGCGGAGGAGCCGAGTTATGCACCCCGCTGCACCTGATAACAAATATGTAGTACGTGTACGATGTAGAGCTTATTGGCACATGGTGGAATCTCCCTAATCAATTTAAACACGCCGAGAGAACTCCTTTGCAGATTTATTAACACCCAATCGATGGGCACTGTTATTCACTCCTTCGTGGTCATGGATGGATTGCCGCCCACGCTCCGGTGCAGATTAGGAAATCACTGTTTGAGCGATTGAAATTAGATAATGGAACAGATCTCCAAACTGAATGCTCTATGAAATCAATCGCCATCGCTTGAATGTACACGTCCACATAGAGATCAACCCAGATTTCAAATTACTTTATGAAAATTAAATTTAAAAAAAAGTTGTTGTTGAATTTAAACTAACGAACGCTCCCCGGAACCACCTTCTTGGGCTTAATTCGTTCTCTTGTCCTATTTTGAAATACTATTAAACTTTACTCACTTAAATGAAGCTGTTAGCAATATCAATTAAGTAGTTGAAGGACTTGATTGCATTGACTAGTAGAATAAGTTAAGTTACTATTTTGGCCACGAACACTTGACGCTTCCAAAAAATTAAAAAAAAAAAAAAAGATTTATTTGATTTACCTCCATGCAAAATTTGATATTTTATTAAGAAGGTATATCACTTCATGATTTTAAAAATTTAGAAATTTTTTCGAGCAGACAACTTTTGGGAATAGTGCCTTCGCGACCGTCGAAAGCGACTCTCCTATTTTTTAATACAGTAAGACAAATTTAAAACATTTTCGTAGGTAATATTCCGACAAATATCAGAAAAATAAGGAAAATGTAGCAGCATTTTGCTTTTATGTTTCCAACGGTGTAATAACTTATATAACACATAATTAAATTTTATAAGTGGAAATGTCTGAATATTTTTATGCATTTTATAACTTATAAGCATTATTGTTTATGGCGAACAGCTCAACACTCTCATCGAAAAAAATCGACTTTTCTTCAACGAAAACACATAGAGCCAAATACATAGGAACTCAAACATTATAGAACTTTCTAAAGAAGAAGTTCATTAATTTTAATCAAAAAAAAATTGCCATCAGGTTCAAAATCGATTTATACATGGATTTTCAGTAGAATTGTTGCTACTGCGACTGCGTACAACGAGCTCTTCGTACACATACACGAGCTCTTCAAGTTTGATGTATTTTTGTTATAGTTTGAGGAACAGAGGAAGCGTATTATTTTACCAGAATCAAACAGTTTCAATTAAAATTAAATTATACTTATTCTTGTGCAATTACTACACGACGAATAAACGTCACTAAATGGTAACAGCAGTGGAGGACTCTGGCGATCATTCTATGAAAGAATTGAAGGACTGCCAATATTTTTTTCTGGACATGTGCAAAAGAACATTTTGAAAAAAGCGAATTTGATCTATAGACCACCGATTACATGTTTTTATTTTTTGAACATATTAACAATTCTAAAGTTAATTGACTTCAATTCTAAAATTATTTCAGAACAGCAGTTATATGGTCGTTCTTGCCATTTACCAAAGAGGATGAAATAGGATTTTTACCCTCATTCTAGACCAGAGTTTCTCAAACTAGGTTTCGTAAAACATTTTTTAACTATTTTAACTTATCTTCCCATTTCATTAAATACTATAATATACCCAAGGTGTCCCGTTAAAATTTCAGGATTGTGAAGTGTTCCGTTGCTCTAGATTATTTTTTCCAACCAATTTGGTAACCAACTTGTACGGTGCATTTCTTAGATGCCCTAAATCTAATAAGTGAGCGACGAAAGTTGTATTCCACTATAAGTTAACTTTGAAAATTAATTATCACAGGTGCTTCTGCAGATTAATACAAATGAAACAATTTTTTTTACAAGGATCATACTTCTTGAATGATTAATATAGATGTGCATTTAACAATAATTATTTACTTTTTGCTTCCAGTGCCATCCAAGTTTTATGAGCCATTGAAATAAAAAAAATCATTACAAAATTGTTGAATGGAATAATTTTATAATGTAATGACTCTGATTAAAAAAAAAAAAAAGAAACAGAAAGAAGGTGAACAGCTTACAGTATC
Organism: Rhysida immarginata; assembly: GCA_023313115.1. NCBI lineage: Eukaryota > Metazoa > Arthropoda > Chilopoda > Scolopendromorpha > Scolopendridae > Rhysida > Rhysida immarginata. The sequence continues at coordinate 1,618,313 of JAHWFO010113004.1, read as the reverse complement.
CTCCTAGAAAGTTTTATCAGATGGGTGAAAGGAAGAAATACCCGAATGGACAAAAATTAAAAACAACAAAACATTATGAAAGTTTTTCTTTTATTAAGCAAGGCGGGCACCGAAACCACTGCTCCATATCATTAAAAACACTTATGCTCTTATTTTGTATTAATTTTTCAATTTACATAATATAAATTGAGACTCATGAAAATTGACTGATAATCGCGACTTCAGAAGAAACTTTATAGTTTATTTCAGCAGTAGCTAAGATTTTAAAAAATCAAAATAAATTTATTAACTTCATTAACCTTTCTCGCTCTTTCTACTTAAAGAAAAAAAACCAAACCAACATTCTCCTTTCAATTGGAAAAGCGAGTCAACCGACATTTCCTTCATAACAGCGTTAAAACCCATTCCAAGAGCAAAGAGAGAGGAAAAGAGACCATAAATCATTAAGATGATGGCCATTTTTTTCCTTTCTTTATGTTATTTTTTCATTCTCTCCTCTCGATAGAGTAGAATGGAGTGGAGCAGTTGTGGTGAGGGGGGGAAGGAGGTTTATTCGTCCTCCGCCCTCGCACTCCTTCGACCGCCGCCGCCGCTGCCCCTTCTCCATTAATAATCATCCTTCTTCGTTCTCCGTTGGCAATCGCCTTCCAAATCAGTTTCGTTTTACGATTTGCGCCGTCGGCCTCCTTTCCTTCCTTCCTTCCCTTCCAGCCCCCTTCGTCTATCGGTTTCGAGAAACTCCGCCCACGGTGCACTCGCCAGGTGAGCCTCGCACTCTTCATTGACCCACCTCGAGACCACGTGGCAATCGAGTGACGCCAATGGCTTCCTACCCACCCTCCTGGGGCTGCTCAAACAATGACGACGACGAGTACCTCGCCTTTCCCGTCTTCCATTTCTCCTTTACTGCTCTCGGTCGGTGGAAGTATTGGAAAAGGAAGAAAACGAGAAAAAAAATATAATTATGAAACAACTGTGTTTTCCTAACCTATATTGTTGTTGTTGTTGTTTAAATGAATGGTAAACAATATAAACAAATAAACTTATAAAAAATAGGCGTTTAATGATATACTAAATCATTATCTGGAGAAAGAAGAACTTTTCTCGCGGTGAAATGTAGTAGAAATATTAAAAATTTTCATAGAATTTGCAATTGTTGATGGTCTTCGTTATTACTCGTAGGTCAATTAAAAATCAGTATTTCTTCAATTGTCCTCAAAAAGCTATGTACTCAGAAATTTGGGAAGTACGCGATTCTTTTTAACAATTTTAAAAGATTCTCGCAGGGGTAGTTTGACAGATACTGGAAAACTGAATAAAGATGCAACAATATTGGGATTTCCTCTTTCCAACGTTATAACTTATATCCGTACGATTAAAACATAAAGTTATAAAAAGTGTCTGAATATTTTTCGTGCACTATATAGATTAGCAGAATTGTCGTCTATGACGAACATTGGAAGCATTTGATTTCTCTTTTTGAAATTCGAATATTAACTTTCTAAGCATGAGATTTATAAGGGAAAAAAAGTATCGTTTAACAGTTCAAAATCTGTTTATAACTGAATTTTCAGTAAAATGTCGCTATTTAGACTGCTTAGAACCTACTATTTGCGCTCCTCATTCACGTAACCAAGTTTGATGTATTTAAATTATACAGGGTGAGGCATTTTTCTTGAGACAACTGAATATCTCGGAAACTAAGCATTGTACGAAAAAATGTCCAAAATCAAAAGTGAATTATTTCGCGGGGGAAATTCATTAGTTAAAAAATTATCCCCCCCTCCCTTGTGAGGGGTGCTGGGGGGAGGGGGTAACTTACTTTGAAATCTTAAATAGGAACCCCTATCTTTAATGGTATATTCAGATTGTACACAATATTCGAGAAATGTATTGTTCTTGGTGTTTTTTCAATTGATCCAACCGTTTAGGAGATAGAGGCCCTGAAAGTGTGGAACTTTTAAAGTTTTGAACCTAATTTTATCGATGAAGACAAGGAGATAGAGAGTGGGTCTTACAGACATTCCTATCCTACTTTTTAATGTTCTTTAAGAATCCGAAGTCAGAATTTCAAAAATCCAATATTTTTCAATACACACGTATAGACTCTCTCTCCATAGGACTGCTGCCCCCAAAAGTTTACTTGTGCAATAAAAAATATTTTCATATTTAGGGGGTTCAAAGTTACCCCCTCCCCCCAGCCCCCTTCACAAGGAGGGGGGGGGGAGTCCTCACTTTTGATTTTGGACATTTTTTCGTACAATGCTTAGTTTCCGAGATATTCAGTTGTCTCAAGATAAATGCCTCACCCTGTATTGTGAAAAACTTTGGGTGCACATTAAAATTTAGAATAAGCAAACAGTTTAAAATTTAACCTGTGTTTCTTCATGGGTGCTACTTGAAATATTTGCCCATTATGAATAGAAACTGCTAATTAGTTAAAAGCAAAACTTGCAGAAGCGGACTCTGGCGGGGATTGGCAGAACTAATTGAAAAATTCCGGAATTTCTGGACATGTGAACATTTTCACGTACATCTAAGAAAACACTTTCAAACTCGTAACAACTCAACGGAAACCCATAAAATAAAGATAAGTATTAAAAAATTATCATAAACCAATTTATCTTAAAAAGAATTTTGAAAAACGTTTTCATTTAGAAGAAAATTTAAACAGTTATTTAAACAGAAAATTTAAACGTTAAAGTGCAACTCTTCGACGTGACACGAGCAAGTAAACTGTGACTAAATTGTAAACTACTTTGGAAGCCTCAAATTCAATAGGCCTATGTTCACTTGAAGAAGATTACAGACAAATTGAATAAAAGAAGTCTATTTTTATAATATTTAATAGCCTACTTTCCGTATGTTTTATTCTTAATCAAGCATCCAGTTGACAGATTCGCCACGGTAAGGAGTTGGCATTGGTTTTGTTACTATCGAAGATGATGAATGTGTCATGCACATATCAGGAATAGTGCACTAAGATTTTGTTTTCCATCAAGGGAGTGATAACAGATTTTCCCTGACACAAGAGCGTGGATCAAGATTATTTTGTAGTTGGTGAAAGTTTCATAACAGAGAAAAAAAAAGTAGTACTCTTATACGTATGCAAAATAGAATTTCCTTCAGATTTGGAAAAATTTCAGTTCTAATTGGTGAATTTACAAGAATTGTTCATTTAAACTTATCAATTAGTGAATCGTTAAGCTCTGAACACCCTGTGGTTAAGTAAGGGTTTATCTAAAGTAGATAGACTATTAATAAGCTTATACACTTCTGAAGAGTGTTGATATCTTTTGAGTTTATACGAATCCATTCATTCTTAACCTAACAGCCATAGGGCATAATTTAGCATAGTATTATGAAATCTTGCATTAAAATTAAAATCTTAAATGTAGTTTTAAAATGTAGACGGTGGTCTTTTAATCTCGTTGTTGTGTTATTTATCACTAAAATTTTTGGACGTTGACTTATATCAATTCTTAAATTCTGCCTCTCTATATGCGAGAGCATTCTGTACACACATAAAAAAAAACACCGATTTTGTTTTAATATTTAATTGCTCTTCTTTTTAAAAATCATGTGTACATAAATATGTTGAAAAACGAGATTTGGAAATTTGCACAGCTTCAGCATTGCTTCTAAAACTTGCTTTGTGATGGCAACTTTAACCGCGCAGAAAGTTGCCGTATTAGCGAATTACTTGAGCAGAATGGCAGATGATGTGCCAGTGGCGTTAATTATTCATTTTGAATTGAACTTCGCACTCTTTTATTGAAATTTTCTCTGCGACGTGGGAGTTCCTCTCCGCCCGGCGAGAGAAACGACGAACGAAGATGGGTGGCGGCGTCTATGGCCCCCGTGCGGCGAACTCTCGCACTCCACCCACTCCATCTCTCACCCACTCCGCACAATGAGCGACTCATGATTTATTTACGAAACCACTCTTGTTGAGCTTTTATGCTCTTTTTTCCCATCCGATGAAATACAGCATGAATTATTTTTTATCTTTTTCTTTCTCCTTTTCTGAAAGAGACAGAGAAAAAGAAAAGAAATTCCTGCTCTGATCTTTCAAGTTAATCGTCCGAGAAGAGTTGCCTTTCCATTTGCCTCGATTTTGAAAAGCGACAGAATGAATTATTGAGATTTCAGATGGTAAACCCTTTATTCTCCACTCGAGGCATATCTGATAGGTGGACTCGCCCTTTTTCGACTATAAAACTGGCGATATGAGCTCAGGATTTGTCTGATTTCGTGATTAGGAAAAGATTATTCCTGCCTACATAATATCCTCGACTTTTAGCGTTTGAAAAAGCAATATTTCATCTCCGTATGGGAATGTATTTTATATAAATGTTAACTTTGTGAAATGCTATATCCTAATTTGAAGTTAAATTAGAAAAAATTAACACCAGTAGTGGCAGCTTGATATATTTAAAATAACCACCAACCCGTCTGAAATCTGATCACTTGAAAAAGCTAACGAGAAAGATTTTGACTCACGAAAACGTCCAACGATAATCAAAGGTTCCCATTTTATTTTATTTTAATGATTATCCTTTTGCTAGAGTTTATAACTTTCGAGGGACCGCCCTAGAGTTTATAAGGTAATTATATAATGGGATTATAGTGTTGCAGAAGGAATTATTGCAGCTATAATGAAGGCAATTATGCAGCGTATGTGACGTAATCTATTGTCAGTTTGAGGCTCGCTTCTCTAGCTCCACATACATGTACGTTTTTCCCTGTTATTTTTTTATTGGATAATTGCAGTGATTTGTTCCGCTTCTCCCTCTTTCGATACGTTTTTCTAACGGATCTGTATATTTTCCTTTCCCAAATGCAAATATCCCGCCGTCCATCTTTCCGTTGAGTCCTTACGTGCATAAATCACTTCATTTTCGATGTGTTGGTTATTACATTTATTTTATCGTCACTGTCCCTGTTATTATCTTTTATCTTAACCAAGCACTGTTCTGTAATGGCCCCCCTTTTGGGATTCTTGAGTCTTTCCGTCGTATTTTCGCCGCTAATTTATGGAGGAGGGTTCGGCGGTCGAGGGGTCGACGCTTTGTGGGTGGAACAACAACACGAAAACGCCTACGTCCACTCCTCCCAACTTACCCTCCCTCCACGACTTCTTCATAAATTCCACGGCAAACGGGAAAATTTATCTCCCACTTCAGAATTTTAATGACCTGAAAGCTACATTTTATCATTCAACAAAAAATGATCTTTGAAACTGTGGTGGATTTTTTTTTTACATATTTCTTTTAAGCTGGGATTGTAGTGCGTTTACCGATGCCTGTGTTGATCGTTAACTCAGTATTTTAGGATTGTTGAATTAATTTTGAAAGTTCTAGACGTTATTAAACCAGAGATCTGAACCTTAATCGAACCTTAAATTTGAAATGATAGCAAGATCAAGCTTCTATTAATGTTAATTTGGATAAAATCATACATAGACAATTAGCTTAGGTAATGTATATTGAAAAAGATTTCCTACAAAATGCTACTGCTCTCAAAAATCAACTCGTCGCCCTCTCTTGCCAGATCGTATTATTAAGCAAGGACTCCACAAGAAACTCGCTTTAAATCCACATCTGTTAAACTCGATTTATAATTGATGCAATGGCAATTTTCAGCTCAGTTTTTATTAGTTTAAATCGACATCGTATTTTCAAATCTATACAAAGAAATAAATTAGCTAACTGAGCATATAGAGATTCCCCATAGACTCCTGCGTTTAAAGTTTTGCTCTATAGTTTTTCCATTCAAAATGCCATTTGCAAAACGAATTTTTTTTATTCTTATTTGAAATACAACTACATATACTTGCAAAATCTATAAATCTTTGTTGATTATAGTAAACGCTATATATATGTCTGAAGTTATTTTTTAACTTTAAGAAGGTTATTATTAACATTTTCCTTTTTTTCCCAAAACAGATCGATTCATAGTTCACTTCCCTTTCATAATCTATAATGTATAAAACGAAATGAATGATCAGTACAAATACTGGGAGGAGGAGGGACACCCTTCTATTTTTCGATGTTACTTAAATTAGTAATCAAAATGTTTTCCCCTTTCTATGTCTAAAGCCCAGCCTTCCGTGATGGAAGAGAAGTTTGTTTGCTAACTCCTGTCGATGAATTACCAAAATGATCTTTCTTATTTGATGTGGTTTGACAGTTTTCATTACTTTTATGTGATGTATGTAATTTGATAGAAACCTTTTTGTGTATTTTTCATTCGAGACAACTGACAACTGCAACTGACATATTTTGTTGTTATTGTTGTTGGTTTGTCTGTCTTTGATTGGAGTCAGAAAGCTTTGTCCCCTCTTTCTCCTCCTTCTCCATCGAATAGAACAGTTGAAATGGAATTGGCAAGTTGATGTCTTCTATAAGTAATACATGAAAAGCAAATAGAAACTAATCTTCAAAAAACAATCTTAATTGAGTAGAAACCATCACTGGAATCACTTCCACGAACTTTCATCTATTTAGGTAAGTGAAAAAAATACGTTTGCTTTGAAACGGGTAACAAAGATCATTTTCCTTGGGCACATTGTTTTTTTTTTCGATGTGCGAGTGGGAAAGCTTTCCCTATCAATGTAGGGCTATAAACTTTCAAACTGCCTCGACGAAGTTGAGGCAGTTGCTTTTGTCGAAGTTGCGTTATGCTATCAGTATATGTAGGAATTGCAATTATGTAGTAATGGTACCGTTATGTAGGAATATGTAGGAATTAGTAACCTAATAGAAATGATCGTTAAATTGCAATTGTAAACATAAATTTACCCAAAATAACGATACAAGAAAGGCCACCAAAGTAAAAAGTTATTAAAAATAATTTCTTTGATTTTTTCAAAGATTTTTCTAGCTAGCTATTTAGATTCGACTTTAATTCATATCGATACGTGCTTTCTTTGGATAAATCCAAAATTTTCACCGACTCTCAAACTCTCATAATTTTATCAATTTTTAAATTGGATAGTTGCCATTTTAAGAGTAAAGCTGAAAACCTGCAATGAAAAAAAAGAAAGAAACAAAGAAGGAAAAAATTAATTAATTTATAATTATTATATAAGCCGTCTTCTTCGGCTATAAAGGAATTGGCCCCACCTACACACACACACACACACACACACACACACCCGCTAAAATGCACACATACACACACATAACAAAAAAAACAAAACAATTATATAACAGAAAAGAAAGGCCAATCCGCATAAAAGCACGAGCTGGGTGCATTAAGTCATTTGGTGTCTCGATGGCGTTCATAAGGCATAAGCTTATAGCATATGTAATTGTGCTTACATTATGTAAGTTACATATAAAGTTTCGATAGAGCTTTCTTGTGTTACATTCTGAATATTTTATCATTTATTTCAAATCTATATTTTGGCGCTGTTCTTCTACCGTCTATAAATTTAGTTTTAAAAATTCAAATATTTTTTTTTTAGAAATTTATAATTAATTATGAACGTCTCCCCTCTCTTTCTCTTTAAGATTATCGAAAATTCAAGATGGTGGTGGTGGTTCTCTTCGTCTGGTGAGCCTCATTTGGACTGGGCGAAGTGAAATCCATTGGAGGGAGGCAACGGAATTAATCGACCCTCTTTGCCTCCTTTTCCCCTCCCCCATTCCCTCTATTTCTCTTTCCTTCGAAACCCATAAATTTATCCAAACGTGAATTCAAACGATGGCCCAGACCGCCACAAATTTCGCCAACCCAACAGGTTTAATTATAGGCTCTTCTACCCTTTCGCCTTCCTCCCTCTTCTCTTCTCTCTTGTGCTACACACACAAAAAGAGAAAAAAAAATTAAAAGAGAAAAGAGAGAGAGAAAAAGAGATAGAGAGAGAGAGAGAGAGAGAGAGAGAGAGAGAGAGAGAGAGAGAGAGA
>JAHWFO010113004.1:1460104-1591085 GCA_023313115.1 Rhysida immarginata | reverse complement strand
AGTAACAATATAAAAATTACAAATACAAAATTGATATTTAAAGGGTCTTCCCTCTAATATATTGACACAATATCTCGCAACTTTAAAGAAAAAAAGCCCCAAACTAGTGCATATTATTACGGTGGCTTGAAGGGTTTATCTGCTACTGTGATCGTCTTTTTCTAGTCGTTTATCTCTCTATTAAATTGTTTTCAAAAGTCCGATATTGCACAAAAGTTGCCGCAAACTGGAAGATTAAAATACTTTTAGTGAAATGCACAAAACAATTTCAATAGCAGTTCCCTAAGGATTCAAAAGCAAATAGCCATTCAAACCAACGATAATTTATTGAATCCTAGGAACTTATAGTTTTGGCTGCTATCTTGTTCGTATCCATTGAAAATCCCATATAAATATTTTAAAAATATTTTAAGATATTTGCTTTTCCTGCGTGTTATGAGGATTACATTTTCTGACACGTTTCATAAAAAATTATAAAAAACGAAATGGTTGTTACTGGAGATAAGTAGGTTGAAAATATTCACAATGGTTTTCAGATGAAATTGTGTTTAAGCCTAACGCACTTGTCAACAGCAACTTAAAGGATGGGGAAAAAAAGAAGAAAAGGATTTCTGAGATTGTAATTATCCGTGAGGAAAACCATTCCGCTTATTCTAATGGGTTCGAGAAACAATATTTTTAAAAATCTTGAATATTACTCTCTAAAACTGCTAATAATCCGTTTTGATTAATAGAAGCGAATTCGAATGAAGCACAGTTTCTCTCTATGTAATTACAATTCTCTGCAATAAGTATAATTACTCTCAGGCCAATTAGATTGTCAAAAGATTTTTTCTCCCACTGTTAATCACATATAATCTGACGACTGTTGACATTCCCTCTGATTTAATAATTTCTTTTTAAATTCGGTCCATTACTTCTGTCGTTTTTAAATTCATTTATGCCACCCTTGCCTGAAGTTTTTCCTGACGACCAGCACCGAATGTTAACCACCTTTCCGTCCATCAAAAAGAAAGGGAGTAAGTAGGGAGGCAAAAGGAAGTTATATTTTATAGGGAAGAAAACCTTACCGTGTTGTCAACTGGGAAAAGTCAAATGTGTTTTGAATACTCTCCGAATTTCTAGCGGCGGCCCATATCCGCGTTTCCTTTGTCGGTCGCCTCGGTTCAATTTGTCATCGGGTGTCATCATCGTCGAACGTTTATCCACATAGCAAAGAGGTCGATTAGTGTGAATCGTCTGTATTTGTGAATGTGTGACTCATTGTATACATAGATAGATTTGAGTGAGAGTGTGAGTGAGATACGAGGTCCCCCCAATGTCTCACTCTGTCCTCTCACCAAATTCATCTGGATCATAAATGTCTTGGCTTCCCGATCATATAGAGCGCTTATCAACGAATTGAAAATCGGTCTCATATTTATAGCTTAAGGCCAATTATGTAAGGAATAAAAAAAGGGGGAAAATGTTTTTGGGAAGGTCTCTTGTAATAAAAATTTTTTTCTATATAACCAAAATTGCCCTTCTTCTCCCCCCACCTGTTTTTTCCGTTGCCATTATTGTCGATAACCAGAAGGAGAAGGAACCATCCCGACCCGCCTCCGCCATTGTATAACGGTCGAATATTATACTGCTGTTGCAGCTCTAATAATAATTTCAGAATGTGTAGTGGAGAGTGAAAATCGCGCGACTCTCAGGGAATCGTCCATAGGCTAAATAGGCGGTTTTGGAAAAATAACCACATGGATAGAGCAACAAAGACCCCCGCCACAACGAAGAGCATGCGATAGCGAGACGGGCACCCTTTCGCTGTAGGGAGGGTTTTTGCCTTATATTTGCGTCCGCACTGAAGACTCGCCAGACCTCGCCACACCGGCGTCACCAAAGGCGCACGGGGCAGGAGCGAGGGCGTTGTAGCGAGGTGTGCGTATGCCTCTATTAAAGGAACCTCCCTAATCACCATCTCCATAGTGACGCTTGCATCTCTAAGTACAGGGTCACGGGGCGAGGGAGGGAGAAGGGAGCGCGCGCGCCGGCTCTTCCTGCTCCTCTTCCTTCGGCGGACCCCCTCCCAAAAAAACCCGCTATTAAACATGGCTGGGGTTTTATGGCCGTAACCATGTACTTTCAGCAACCGAAAGAAAAAGGGGGAAAGAATTAAAAAAGAAACTGAAGAAGGCACCTAAAAATAAAGAGCGAACAGAGATGGCCCGTTTTCTCTAACAACCAAATTAAAGGAGAAGTTGAAACAATATTGCATAATGTTTACAAATCGGATGTCTTTTGAAGTAAATTTTTATAAAGCAATCTAAGCAATAAACAGAACTGAAATATTTATCTATTAATCTTCCATAATTTTGGACTATTCAAAAATAGCATTCCGTTCATTATAAGTAGATATTCTATAGATATTTCTGAATTACGAATACATTATTGTTCTTAAAAGTTGTCTTCATAAGAGAAAATTATAGAAAAACTTTAGGGATGTTGAAAGCCAACCCAAAGGTTTAAGTTATAATGAGTGAGTTTCCGAATCTCCATATAATTATCTACACGTTTTTCATACATTTTTTGTATTTATTTATTTAACACGTGTCCCGGGAGGAAATGTCAATATTTAGTTTAGGTACATGATGAGTCATTGTAAATCAAAAAAATTATATAAACACGTCTTTTATTTGAAATTAAAATGATGATCAGGCAACTTTTACGCGTAAGGGCGTAAATAATACGCTTAACGCAATCGAAGGTCGCAAGATAACCATAAACCTACTGTTATTGATGGAATGCTGATAAGTCTCGTTATTTTAGAAACTCGTATGACAGGGCAGTGTTACCTCGAATTTTTGCAAATACGCTACCGGAACAACCGTTATATCTCTCACTACACGATTAACAATGTTTTTTCAGCACGATGGAGCACCTCCTTATACATGTACCATGATACTTAAATGCAGTTTTTCCTAATCGCTGGATTGGTCGCGGTGGAACGGTTACTTGGCCACCAAGATCTCCCGATTTCTGCTTGTGGGGCTGATTAAAGTGTGAGGTTTATAAAACTACAGTCAATACTCGAGTCTAGGTTATTACACGTATCCTGTGGATCAAGTAAGAGAATGGATCTCGCCACGTTCTGACAAGAAATGAAAAATGCATCGAAGTACATGGTGGAATATTTAAAAATTTATAATAAATTTATTAAAACGTTAATGCAATAAAATAAAATCCCTATTAGAAATTTCATAATTTTAATTATTTTAATTAATTAAGCTGTTACCATTAGTAAAGGCTACATGTTTATATAAGCTTTTTGACTTACAATAATTCATTCTATACCCTCACGAAACTTTGACCCTTCCTCCCTGTATACAAGATATAAAGATTAGTATTTGGAATTGACATCGATTTCTTTTTAAATGTAACACGCTGATCATGAACTTGGGCTACTTTGTAAAATGGGATATTTTCATCCGCTTAGTAAACTTGATCATAGCAGATAACGAACAAGGGCAAAAGCTATTCATCGCCAATAAAATGTTGGTCAACAGATATTAACGAATTGGCGTAATCTTTCGTTGGTGCTTTTTCTAATTAAACTTCCCATTCAATTAAATGTTTACGAATGAAAACAACGATTGAAAGCCTAACATTACAGCTTAAAAATTAAAATGAAAAAGTTGCGAAACATATTCATGGAAAATTAATTCTAAAAGCACATTAACATTATACGAAAAATATATAAAAACACATCACTCTATCGACTTTATTTGGCAAATGATTTCATGTTCAAACCTTCCAGTCTAACTGAAACCTCCTATATAACGGTAGGGACTTTCCCTGCCGTTAAAGATTTTTTTCTTTGACTTCACCGTTTCAGAAATGTTGCTCGAGATCACATCTAATAATTATGACAAGGTTTTCTCCTTTTCTTTCTCTCTCTCTCCTCTCTCTCTCTCCTTGTGTTCCCTCCGTTACCACAACCCTGTGTTTTGAGCCGGCTCCAGGTTTCTTCACTCGAAGGTACTTTATGCGATTATATCGTTTAACGTGATGATGGGAATTTTTGAAGAACTTTGAAAGAACCCCCGCTTCGATGATATGTTCCATGGAGCGATTAACTCGAAAGTAGAAAAAATGATGAAGGAGACATCAACAAGAAGAAACAAGAACAAAAAAAAAGAGAAAACCACCAAGGGACCGCCTTCTCTTAAACGAGTAGGCAACTCTCCTTTCGGAAAAGTGGCAAAACCTTTTTCCTCTTGGTGACTGCCGACCCTTGGTTGATTACCGTTCTGGTTAAAGGTATGTATGGAGAAAGGGGGAGGGAGGGGAATGGGATAAAAAAAGGATGGAAAAAGCCCCCTAATAAGGCACACTTTCATGATCCCTCTTATCCCTTATTGTTGTATACCCTCCTCTTTAATTCTTTTTTTTTCATACTCTTTTCTTTTTGATAACATATTGAAGGACTCAAATGATAGTCTATTGATACATAGTTTGGGGTAAGCGTTTAGGTTTTTTGTAGCTATCTTTCCTGATGTTTAGTCTTCCTCTTCATATAGCTATGGTAGTTTATGAGTAGGATTCACTAGAACTCTTCTCAAGGATCTGAACTCGCAATTTTGAAATCTCTGCACTTGCTAAAAACTTAATTAGCTTTAAACTTCTAATTGTGCTCTTGTTTTGGACTCTCAGATGTTTAAGAAATAGTTAGAAATAATGCTGAAACATTTCTTATAATTGGAATATTATAATTAACTATGAAAGACATTTTCTTTACCTTTATTATTAAGAAAAAAATTTCGCGTGGAACGATAAACTCGTAAGATTTAGGTATTAAAAATTAGAAACGTTCTCGTATTAGAAGCTATTTTAAAAAAATACTTACATCGTTTCTAAATTTACTTAGAGTGTAATTCATAAAACAAATACACCAGAATATTTTTCTGAAACGGAAGTTTAGCGTATCGTTCTTTGCGGTCTTCTTAACGATTAAAAATAAATTCATAACAACGAATTTTTTTTTAGCATGCATATGATTTTTTAGGAGAGCTGTTCAATAAAGACTGACACCAAGTTCTTTTCTGTTTCCATTTATTATTTTTTTTTATTTAAATGAATATGATCCTTCTCAAAATATCCCCCCTCCAAATGAATGAACTTGTGCAAAAGTTCTTCCAACTCAAAAGCAATTTCCACCCTAAAACAGCTTAAAATTCGGTAAAATTAATTGAATTCAATTGTACTAATGAAACTAAATCTCTAAACTCAGCGGATTTTTGGAAAATCCACTAAGTCGGCAACACTGCTCGCAACACCAATCGAAGCGATCGCTACTCTGTATCAGAAAAGATTATCAACTATTACTACTTATTGGAATAGGTTATTTAAAATATGACTTTAAAAATTTAAAGAAATGTGTCAGATTCTTTCCAACATCTCAATTATATAAAAAATACTTCAGGTACGCGGATGTCCCGGCCAGTGCGCCTGTGATGCGCGTGAGACAAGATGGAGACCTCTTGGTTAGGGCGTCAGCGGGACTAGCTGAAGCTTCCTGGTTCAAGTCCACGCTGTGGAATTTTCTTTCCTATTTTCATCAATATTTTAAACATCTGAGATATGGCTTAGGATATACCCTCATAGACCATTCTTAAGTTATTCTTTAATGAATATTACGCCAAGAGGAAAAATAGACCTAACCTGCGAACTAGGTAACTGTTTTAACTAGCCCAAAGGACGTGTAGATAGCGTAAAGCTTCCATGTCCACAGTGGCTCAATTGGTTAGGGTAAATAGCGCGGTTAGCTGAAGGTCACTGGTTCAAGTCCAGTCTGCGGCATTTTCTCTCTTATGTTCATCAAAATTTCTCTATGAAATTTGTTTTTGTTTGCATTATCTTGTTGAAATGTTAAATTTATTAATTTTTATCAATATTGTTTGGAATGTTGGCATAATATTAGCAAGCATGATGAAGCAATGTTGGCTAACTGTGGAAAAAGTGTTGGGCACATACAGTACAGAGTGACAAAATGTTGGCCCAATGGTTGCAGCCAACTTTGGCTTAGGAGAACTCCGCTAACATTGGCTCCAATTGTAGGCCCAATGCCCTGCCTACTTAAGCCCAACTATTAGACCAATAGTTGGTCCACACATAAGTGCTCATTGGGTTGTCACATAATTCCTGCTACCAAAAACTTTGAAACATGTATATATATTTTGTGTATTTTTTCACTATTAAAATTCCAACTGTAATTTTCATGCGCATGTTTGTATCTTTAAAGGATGCTTATGAAAAAAAAAGTCTAGGTATTTTTGGAGCAATAATAAAAATATAATATTTCCTAATATCATTATCATTAAGGAGAAAATAGATTAGGTCCAGATATATGAAAATAATAGCTACAAGAATTTAAAATCTGGTTAGAGATAATACAAGAGCTAGATTAGATTAGAGTACTTGAAGAAATTAGACTATAGCACTTATGGGAATTAGACCGATAAAGGGCACTTAATCGCGTAACTTTAAACGCTTGAAAAAATTTAATCTTACCATCGCAGAAAAACTGTAAGAGCACTTTCACTTTTCTCTACTTTCTAGAGGTAGAACAAGAACACCTGTATAGTGGTGGTACCATTAACTCGTATTTGCAAGTAATGCAACCAAAACCCATTTGGAGCGAGTAGTCTTAGAGACATCTCCACTCTGAAAAATAATAGGGATCAATGAATATATTTTATGAATTCGTTATTTTATAATATACGAGAGGAAATCATTAAGTAAGTTACAAATGGTGAGACGAAGATAAAGACTAATGTGGATAATTGTAATGTGAATCTTAATATTAATAAAAAACTCTTTAACCACAACAACACTAAAAAATAGGATAAATACAACCTGATTCTGGAAGTATTTTTCGGAAGCAGTCCAGGAGCACCTCAAAGACAACGAGAGAACTGCCTGAGTCTTGAAGAATTTGAGTATATAGGCCTATAAGGAACTAAGACCAATCAAAATTCAAAAAAAGAATGACACGAAAAAGGTCAATTCTTTTGATTGGTTGTTTGGGTCAACCACTTAATTAAAGGTGAGTCGATAATCAGACCCATATCTAAGTTAAGTAGCGTATTTTTATCTGTACGCTGGATCGCAATGCCTTCAAACGCATCCAACAGGTGTCTTTTATTTATTGATTTTATCAGTTTAACATTATCGATAGGAAAATCATGGCCGGTGTCGATGGAGTGTTTGGCAACTAAAGACTGGTTACTTCTTCCAAACTTCCTATGTCTTAGGTGTTCCTTGAATCTGGTTTCTATGCTTCGACGCGTTTGACCTTTGTATACCTTGTCACATTGTGCACATTTTATCTCATACATGGTGTGTCTAAAAAGTTCGGTGAATGGTGTCATATCTGTACGGCAACTTGGCGCATGTGCTTGCGCATGCGCATGATTCTTCAGAGACTCGGGGAGAATCGATACACAGCATGCAATGCATATAACTGGCAGTGTAAACAGACTGCGACCAGTTGAACGTATCAGTGTGAGAGGAAGTGTCACAGAGCAATGGAGCAACGTGTAAACATCAAGTTCTGCTACAAATTGGGGAAGACTGCAACAGAGACACATGGAATGTTGGTGCAGGTGTACGGGATGGCCAGAATTGCACAGGACTGGAAAATGCAGCATTAATGGTTTGAACTGCGGGAACAAATTTCTTGTGGATGATGCCGTTGTTGTCGAAGAAGGCGATCAACAGTGTTTTCACCTTGGATTTTTGCAGACGGCTTTTTTTTGGTCTTGGCTTCCTTCCCGTACACCTGCACCAACATTCCATGTGTCTCCGTTGCAGTCTTTCCCAATTTGTAGCAGAACTTGATGTTTACACGTTGCTCCATTGCGCTGTGACACTTCCTCTCACACAGATTACGTTCAACTGGTCGCAGTCTGTTTACACTGTCAGTCACATGCATTGCATGCTGTGTATCGATTCTCCCCAAGTCTCTGAAGAACCATGCGCATGCGTAAGCACATGCGCCAAATTGCCGTACAGATATGACACCATTCACCGAACTTTTTAGACACACCTCGTAGATTCCTGACTTGAGGAGCGAAGGGATCTTGTCCTTAGGGTTGGGGAAAATGTCCTTCATTTGATTGGGATTGCTGAAACAAATTGAAAACCCAGAAGATTTTAATGCTGAGCCCAACCCTCTGATGAGTTGCTTATTATAAGGTAAAGAAATAATACTGCCCTGGTTCTTGGTCTTGACATGCGTAGTGCTGTCCTTAATACATTTCTTAAACTTTCTTTTCCTAAGTAAATCCGTGATAGTGCGATTGTTGTAGCCATTCATAGTTGCGGTATTTTTGATGAGGGAAATTTCTTTCTTAAATCGTTCTTGGCTGAGCGGAATGTTAAGGACTCTATCCAACGTGGAATGGCTAGAATCACTTGGAATGTAGTTGAGGCCGTTAGAAGGCTTCCGGTAAACGTCGAACTCTAAGTGGTCTTGATTCCTAATGATTAAAACGTCCAAGAACGGCAACTTCTGGTCTTCCTCTAATTCCAGGGTGAACTGAACAGAGGGGAAAAAACTGTTTAAATGTTGTAGAAACGAATTGATATCGCACCTGTTATTATCAAATATCGCAAATATGTCATCGACATATCGAAACCAACAATCAGGGAAATAGAAATTCGACGTTCTGAGGATATCCTCAAAACTTTTTAAGAACACCTCAGCCAAGATAGGACTGAGGCACGAGCCCATAGGAGTGCCTTCCATCATTTTGTATGGACAAGAAAAACGCACGGGACGAAAACCTGTATTCTCCTCAAGAGCAAAGCGTCGCATTTTCCCTCTTGCCACCAAAAACAGATGTCAACCCGAAGCATTGTCCAAGAGTTAAGCACCCCTGTATCAGACATCACAGTGGCAAAGTGCTTATGCACCAATGATAACGCTGGATACGTAAAACTGAAGGAATAGGCAAAATGTGGGTTAAAACCAACATTAACTCCAGCGCACAAGGAATAGGCAAAATGAGTGATGACATGGAAAGATCAATGGAAAGAATTGTTTTCTTCGGATGAAAAAAGGTTTAATTTGGACGGCCCCGATGGAAACAGGCATTTCTGGAGAAATAAGAACGGAGAAATCTGAATTTTTCAACAGGCAAGCAGGTAATGGAGTCATGGTGTGGGCGGCATTTGCTTATGAAGGAAAGACTGATATTGTGATGATAAACCAACGAATGGACTCAAAGCATTATCATCAGATGCTATAGGATTATCTCATCTCATTTGGCCCACTCATTGGAAGAGGTGAATGGTGTTATCAGCAAGACAATGTCCCATGCCATGTATCAAAATCAACAATGGTTTAAAAGTGAAAAAATCAGGGTCTTGGATTGGCCTTCTAGAAGTCCTGATAAGAATCTTATGGAGAACGTCTGGCCTGTATTAACCAAGCTTGTATATGCTAATAACGAGCAATATCATTCATGTAATGAGTTGAAATTAGCTATTTATGACTGTTGGGAAAAAATAAAGTTGGAATATTAATAGAAACTATGCCCAATCGCATGTTTAACCTTATTTAAGCTAATGGAGGCTTTGTTGGTTAATAAACAATGTAAAAACAACATCCATTGTAACAATAATGTCCTGTGTCTATAAATGTTTTACACTTGAAAATTATCAAACTAGAATTTTTTGCGTATTTCTTAATAACTATCAGATAATTTTTTAATCTTTTAGATGATTGGTGTTTCTTTTGGTTGATTGTTATATGTCATTATTAATTTCTTTTTGTTTAAACTGTGCTATTTAAATAAACCAGCATTTTGGGAAGTGTGTCTATACTTTCTTTACGCACCTTATTACGTCGATAGGACAAATGCATCAACAACCTCAGGAATTATGTTGAGAAATAAAAAGATAATAACGGGCAAATTTCTGGAAACTGGATGTCTTTGTAAACGCAAAAGCACGGGACTAGTAACAGCAGACATGCTGAAAGGAGTTTGGGATAAGATTGACTATCGTCTTGACATTGTCCGGGTGACTCGAGGGAGTCACAAAGAACATTTTTAACGCTAGAATCAATGAATATTTCACTTTTCCTGCCTTTTAAAACCGGTCTGGTTAGTTTATGCTATAAGATAAATGCATAGTAAAATTTTGAAATGCCGGACATCATTTTGAATCACCCTGTATATTCATTCATCCCTATTAAATGCATCAACAATATCAGGAAGTATCTTGAGAAATAAGAAGATAATAACGGGCAAATCGTACTGTGTTTCAGATTCCTATCTCAATTACTATTTTTTAAATCACCTTTAAAGAACTTACTTACTGACTTTCCGTCATAATACATAATATTATTGCTTGATTTTTCTCAAGGTATTTTTTTTATAAACTTGGGGATCTGATCATGATTTTGACAGTGGTTATAAACATTAAGTGCAGAGACAATACGGATCATTTATTTAATCAAAATAACGACCTTAGGTTTATGATGTTTATTTTACAGTAGTAACTTATCAAATATTTTTTGTGTTTAAAATATTTTAAATCCACTAATAATGGATATTATTATCTTAACAGCATAACTTTCTTTTTCACGCAATTTTTTAATCATGATTCTTTTGGTAACGTGGGAAACAAGCCTTAATGACAAGGTGCCTATAAAATTTTTTTCAGCAAAAGAGTTACGATTAAAAACGTATGGTAAAAACCAGAACGATACACGGACCAGATGTCTAGAATTACTCCAAACAGTAAATCATCAGATAAAAATGATACCCCCACTTACCAAAAAGGGTAATTTTAGAATTTAAACTTTTAAGCAATTGGGCACTAATTTCTTGGCCTGTATATGTGGCCTTTGTAAGTCTCGTCTTTCATATGGTAAATGTTAAATATAGATGGATTCGATACAAAAAAAGATTTACAGAGATTTACCGGGTGTACCAAAAATGAGCGACGATTTAAAATATCAATTAACGAAAAAACGGAAGGCGATAGAAATGTACGGTTTGCTGCGTTCTTAGGAAACCAGGGAATTTATTCGCACCAACTTTCAAATTAGTTAAAAAGTTCGTCAACAGATGGCGCTGCTGACGGGGGAAAACTAAAGCATTGTATAAAGAAAGTATGGACAAATCATTGTTGCAGCCAGTCATTTTGATTCCTATTTCATATGATGATTGGTCATTTTTGCAACAAATTCAAACTTCAGAGGCACATACCTCTCTGGCTTTTGTCAAAAAGGAAGTGTTCAATCTGCAAGTTTAAATTTATTGCAAAACAAGAAACAATCATCATAAAAATAAGAATGAAATAGGAATCAAAATGGCTGCCTTCAACAATGATTGTCCATACTTTCTTTATATAGTGTTTTAGGAAAACTCGTAAAAAAAAAATGTTTTCAAAATAATCACCATTTGCAGAAACAATGTGGTGCAGTCTGAGGTCAAAATTCGCAGACGCCCGTGCAAACATGTCAGTTGGAAGGTCTGACACGTATCAGAAAACATTGCTTTATATGTAGTGTTTCCTAGAGCACTATAATCGACATTTTGAAACTTGGTGCGAATAAATTCCCTAGTTTCCTAAGCAGAACGCAGCAAACCGTATATTTCTACAACTTTCCGTTTTTCGTTAATTGAATTTTCAAAGCGTCGCTCGGAATACCCGGGAAGTTCAGCTATTTAAGAGAAAAGGAAATTGTGATGTACTAGAAGGTTTCTCTGTTAAATCTATAGGAAAAATGCATAGGAAAAACAAAGACTTAAAGTCTTAACTTTTTTATAAACATCTTATCAAGGATTTCACTTATGTTCCCTACTGAAAGCTCGTTTACGTCAACAGAACATAACAGACGGAATATTTTAACATCGACGGATCTAACATTCGCATTTTTAGCTCTTCACGAAATAATTTTAAAAAGTTTTTTTTTAACTTTTTTTTTTCCAAATAAAGAGACTATATGAGACCATTTCAAAACCTTCAGCAAAAACTAATTCAACAGCTTCGTTTAGGAACTATACAAAGAATTATGTCTTTTGAAACAAAAGTTTATGAATCTACAAAATCCAAGAGACCAAAAGAAGGTCTAAAGTTACTATTTCTCTATTCCACACAAAAATGCAGAAAGAACTGCAATTTTTGTCAAAATAAGAGGAATGAATTTTAGAAATATTCAGATAAATCACAGGAGCTACACAAGATATGGTAATTCTCTTGAGCTTCTTATTTCATAATAAGAAAATTTTTTTCTTGGAAAGGCTTATCATTTTTTTTTATTCTCTATCCCTATTTCTCAGTATTATATTCAAACAATACTTATCTATCCTCCTTTATTTACAAACTTAATGGAAAAAAAATACAATTTCAACTCTTGAACTTCCCTTTTTAATATGCACTCTTTATTCTTTTTAGTATTTTTAAAATTATTAAAACTCTAAGGTCGATATTTGATAGAGTTTTTAAACAAACAAAAAAAATCCAAAAAAAACCCCCAAAAAACCCAGCTCTGACCATATTTAAACCTGTCCACACATCCAAAAACATGTTTATGAAAATGTGATGAAGAATATATTTTTGTCGTGTTGTTATTAAAGTTTACAAAAGAAGAAATGAATTTGATAACAAGAAAATTTAAAAAAGTGATTCAAAAATAAATTAATAAATGAAGTAAAATTATTAATGAAATTTGTCTTTCCAATGGAGACAACCCAAGAGTGAAAACTACATTTTTATGATGCTAATCGAATCGAAGTATCATAAAAAATTATTTATAAAGTTTTAAATCGTATCTCATTAGAGTCTATCAATTCTTATAATAAATTGATGCGATTTCTGACCTGTATAAGGCAATAAATCTGCAACTCTGTCAAGCACTGTTTAAAGGAACTTGAACTTCCTTCATCTCGTTAATAAAACTTGTAATTATAGAGAAACCTGTTTTATTTACTGTTAGATTGAAACATATTGCGAAAAGGAAAACAAGAGTGGTTATTGCTTCACAGATCCTATTTGGATTGAAGATGCATTCTTATCCATTGTCTAAAATCATCAGAATAAGCTAAATTTGTTCAATTTATTGAACCCATCGACCGTATATGAATAGATAGGTGCATTTAAAACTGCCGAATACAGGATACTGTTTAATACATATCCAAAAGAGTACACTTATTTCGTCCTTAAACATAAAAAATATACAATTTTTGCTAGTACAGAGGACTATAATTGTTAAATCAGTTATAAAGTGCATTTTTAACCCTACGTTTATGACTGTATTTCAATCGAATGAAAACTGAAATATAGAAAATCAATATAGACTAAAGTAAAATTCATAGCAAAGAAATTTTCATTAAATTCTAAGAATACAGATAAATCAAAATTCTCGATTTAAACACTTTTATTAAGGTTATAGTCCCATTTCATTCTCTCTCTAGTTTAATAAATGGTTGATGCTTCCTTTAGCTAGGCCATCTTCATTTTTTTTTTTTTTGTTTTTTTGTTTTTGTGTGCGAGCAATTCATTTTGAATGACCTCGGATTCTCTATTAAAACAAAATTGTCACTTATTTCGTAGGAAATGCCATCTATCATCCCACCCATCGGACTGTCTCATCCCGTGGCGGCGGCGATGGTTCCTCTAAGAAGAGGTAAGTAGCGATTTCTTTGGGCTGCCGAGCGTCCTTCCGTACCTATCAATTGCCATTCTCTCTCTCTTACTCTCATTCGCCTTTTCCCCCAATTTTATTACAGACTTGGCTGCTGTGCCAATTGCCGAGTTGTGACTGGGCTTACGGGCGCCGGTCATCGGACCCTTAATACCCGTGTTCTGGGACAGCGCGGCGACAGTCTGTCCCTCACTCTCTCGGGTTAACTACACCTATTTCGGTGTTGGAACGGCAGCCACATTGGGTGCGGGTTAGCCATACTCCTCAATTGTGTGCTACCTTCGGTGTAATTACTTATGTGTTTTCCCAGAAGCCGCCCTTTGTCTTTGCGCAGCTGGTCCCCGAACAGTGGCTGTTTCAATCGAAGAAGCCAGGTTACGCTGATGAGGAGACCCATCAATGGCCTGTTCAATTTCGTGGACCCATCATGGCCTAGATTTGATTGCTTATAACTTCCGTCTTTGGAAATGCAGTCTATCTTTTCGTTCTTGGAATTGTATTCTATGTATTTTTCTCCACTTGTTACGTACGGTTTTTATTCATTTTGTCACATTTCACTTAGTCACAATCACTTTTCTTCACAATCACTTTATCAAAGATTTCTTAGGATATTTCAGGCAAATCTTTTAGTATTTTATATCGTTTCTTTATGTAATATTTTATTTCGTTTCAGCAGAACATGATTTCAAAATTATAAAAGGTAACGGTAATATGACTCTCATGTAATTCTAGGATGAAGTGAGTGTGACGAAAACTGGTGGCCACCAAATGAAATGTGACGAGACAAATTTAACTTCCAGAATTTATAGTAGAAGATCATTTCGTCACATTTCATTTGGTTGTAGTCACTTTCGTCATATTCAATTCACTTTATTAAATATTTTGTCAAGATATTATTTTCGAATTTTTGATAACCTTGTTTTATAAAATAGTACAACAGAATATGGTTTTAAAATAATGTATGTGTATTAACAAAGATGACGAATTGACTGAATGATAAAACAAATCTAAATAAATCTAAGTATGTGACGAAAGCGGTTCACTTGTGATAAAAGTGAATTAAGAGGAAATGATCTGCTACTGATCTTTCTATAAACGTTTTCGTTTTTTTTTCTTTCTTTCTCAGCAATATTTCATCTTTATTGGATTTATTTGAATATTTTTTAACTATCATGAAAAATAAAAGAACTAATTTAAATGAAACCCCTTTATTAAGAATAACGTAGGCCTACATATTGCATTAATACGTAAAATGTAAAATTAACCTTAATCTCTCCCCGTCGAAATAATTTTCATAGGTAATTTTAATTTTCAAATTACACTTACTGAATCATTTATTATCAATGAGTTAGTGCTTATCAATCATTCAAAATTTCATAATAATTTCAAGAACATGTGCAGCTTACAATAGGAATAATTTGAAGATTTTCTTTAACAGAGATTATACAAAGTAAAAAAAAAAATTACCACAAAATCCAGCAGAGCCCATTAGATAGTAATGAAGTTCAAAGGCAGTCGACTTGAATAACGAGTGCAAGAAAAAAAAGAAAATCGAAAAAGGCGTCTCCGAGTACGTACTTTAAGCTGACAATTTTTCTTAGATGATTATTTGTTCTTAGTCTGATATCAATTTTGAATGTCATTAGAGTTTCTTTCTTGCCGATTAACCTGAATAATTTTATAAATTTTGTAAAATTTTATAGACTGGCAATTTTTTATTTCATCGGCATCAAGGGATTTATCGACGATTTATTTATAAAAAGTCAACTTCATAAAGCCGGGAATAGAAAACAAACTAGTCAGTTATTACTCTGTGCTATCCATTGCAAGACCTCTTAGGTTCGAAGATAAATACAAATTCCAGGACAGACTGAATTTTGGGTCTAATTTGGTGTTTTAAGCCAAATGAACCTTATTCCTGCCTCGGTTGTAAATAAGCTCTTCTGAAAATATAATTCCTTTTTTTTTTTGTTGAATCTGTGATGAGGAATATGTACCATTTTAAAATTATTGTCATTATTATTATTATTATTATCTCAGAACTAAATAAACAAATACAGCAAATGTTATGCAAACCAGTGAATTCTAAATATTAAGTTAACTTGACCAGACTGAATGTATAATTACTAAATTATATAGGCTTTTTCATAGAACCTGGCGTTAAATTTTTTTTTGAAAAGGGGATCCAATTCAAAAAGAGCATTTTTAAACACATATGACATACAAAATACAGACTAGTCTGAATTTATTTTCAGAAATTTTTGAATATTAATCATAAACTCGTTATTTTACCGCATGCCAATAACACAAAAAAAAAAAAGGAAAAAAAAACCCCTATCTGAAATATATTAAGCAGAAATAAAAAATGAGATAAATTTAACTCATAATAATACTAAATTAAATTCGTATAATACAGTATTATCATATGGAAAATCTAATAAATAGGCCATTTGTGGCGATGGCAAAAATATTTCCCTTCTGAAATCATTTGAAAAGGGATGTTTTTTTGAATACCTCTCTGAAAATATTTACTTTTTAATATCGTGAAATGCCATTTGGCAAATGTTTTACCCTCTATTTTAAGTGTTTTTTTGCATGTGTTTAATAATGATGAACTTTCTATGCCAGTAAATGTTTAAAAATTTAAATAGAAATGGTAGATCGGGAATTGAATTTAAACCTAGCGAAACCATTTAAAAATTCACGTAAAATGAATTAAAGTTCATAGTTCATGAAATAAAATTTATAGTTCAAAAAGATAATAATAATAACAAAAGTACCTGATCTTTCAATAACTTATTCTGTTTCATTTTCTAATTTGCAGATCTGCTTACACTTTTCGTATATTTCTTCTGACAAAAATAATAAGACCATAATATTGACGAATTAATTTGGTACATTGCATATTATAAAACATCTTATGTTATCTTCATCTTATGAATAAATGTTTAGTATCTTCGATGAACAACCGAAAATTTTAACAGTGATGGTAGCCATGACAGTCGGCCATAACCGTAGTTTCGCAATGGGAAAAATCTATTTTTCACAAAATTGATAGTGTGAATACGCGTTTATAACTATACGTTTTTATAATGCTGATTGAATTTGATGTTTTTTCCCTCAATAGTTTTATCTTGAATTATCCTGTCTAAAACTAACTTTTGGAATCTCTAATGTTATAAAAAAAATTTCATATCTGATAATATAGTTTTTAAATAAATAGTTCATTTACTCAAGCCTGCATTTACTACTTCCGGAGGACCATAACTTCATCGAACATGATTCATTTAAAAAACTTATATATCCTTCTTTTTAACAAATCATCCTATGTTATTTTTTATTATTTTATTTGAGAACTTTTTAACGTTACACAATAATAGATTTTACGGCTTTTTTAATACGTAAACCGAATAGATGATTGATATTTACGTGCAAGGTTTGTCTCAAATAAATATGTTTATCCAAGACTATATAATTAATTTTTTTACATACATACAATCAAGCTTCTTACAAAGTAATTACATTTATAAAATTAAACTTAATTTAACACAATTATAATGTTACAGAAAATGAGGAGAGGGGAGGGAACCTGTCTCAAAAATATAAATAATGGCATGTACCGCAATCGAACAACATATTTTATAATTATTTTTAAAGATTCTAAATGTGACTGAAAATAATAATTATTTTTATTTAAAATGTGACTATACAACTAGGTATATTGTATGATTTGGATATATATAAGTGAAAGAAGGCCCAAGTTAAGAAAAAATGCCTAGAGGAAGGGGGAAAAACTTAAGAAGGAAAAAAAAATCAGAAACTTAAAATTAAAGTCTGAGGAAGATTCTACAAAATATATTACAGAGATTTTAAATAGTTAAGTGCCTGCAAATTATGTTATAATGGAAAGAAGGGAAAGAGAATTTTTAAGAATGTTATTTTATTCTGGCATTTTCATTTTCAAAAATATGCTAAAGAAGCCGTCCCTTATTGAACAGCTTCATGCTTCCATATAGCAATGGTCAGAAGACCACATATCCTGGACAGATGAATGGATGACTGTATTGTTTTCGAGTAAAATGAAATGGGATCTGGTTAACCCCGATGACTTTGGCATGATTTAAAAAGTGAAGCAAAGATGAAGGAAATTCATTCGTAGTTTGGGTAGATTTCAACTCTAATGCCACAACTATTTTGTAGGAGTAATCATGAAGTACATTTACTCGAAAGATTATTATATTAGAGAAGGAGTAATTTGTAATCATTGAATTAATATGTAAATTTCCTTTTAATAATGATATAAATAATTAGATAATAATAATAAATAAATAAATAAATAATAATAATAAATAATTAAAATAAATTAAAACAAAATAAAAGTCACAAAATTAGACTAATTGAATCACAGATGCTAATGTTGAATCAAATAAGATTCAAACTGAAAAGAGAAAATCTCTTGAAAACGTTATTTCAATCAAAACTATTTGGACATTCCTTAAAAAATTCGCACATTTCTAACAAGAATTTGATTCCCCACCTTCCTTTCAACTTTACTATCAACTTCAACAAGAGCATCTGTGATATCAACTTCTGAATTTGATTCCCCACCTTCCTTTGATTTGAATCGCCAATTCTTCACATTCATCAGGACTTAATTTGGTGACTTTTATTTTGTTTTAATTTATTTTAATTATTTATACCATCATTAAAAGGAAATTTATATATAATTCAATGATTACTCGAAAGATTTTGAACAGCATAGAATATATATATTCAATCTTTATGAAGTTTTTATGCAATGTTTTTAACAGATAGTTCACAGAAGTCGTTGAGATGCCCTTCTTTCACTCTTTTCTTTTCAGCTAATCGAGAGCCAATCATTGCAGCCAAGCCGACTTTTTCTTCCAAACACTTTTTCTGTATTTATTATCTGTAGAAACACAGCAGCAAATTTCAAAAAAATTACGGAATACGATACACAAATATGCTTTTTTTTGCCCTTCTTAGCCCTATTAAATATCTCACTTATTTGATACTAGCTGATGTCTCCGGTGTTGATCGGGCTATTCTTTGATGAAATTTTGCAATATCTGAATGTGAATATACACTGAGTGAGCATATTATTAAGACCACCTGACATGTTTATGCAAATGCGCGCACGAACGTCGCCACAATGTTGCTAGCGGGCCGGGCCAATATAAAAAGGGAAGCTGAGTGTCGTCGACAACAGTAGACGTGTACCATTCTTCAACTATGGGTAAACGACGCGATTTAAAAGCCTTCGAAAGCGGGATGATTGTAGGTGCTCGGAGCTATGGAGCGAGTATCAGTGAAACAGCAGCATTCGTGAGGTTCTCAAGAACAGCCGTCGTTAAAGTATTTAAAGACTGGACGGTTAGCTGGAAGACGGGGTCTGAACGTTCGCGTTGTGGCCGCCCGCGGATGGTTGATGATCGGACAGAACGGAGACTGTCACGACTGGTAAAGGATAACAGAAGGGCAACTGTGCATCAAATCACTGCTGGCCTTAATCAGGGGTCCTCCAAAACGGCCTCTGAATGCACTGTCCGCCGCATACTGCATCGCATGGGATACGGAAGCCGAAGACCTGTCCGCACACCTTTGCTGTCTGCAGCTAACAAACGGAAACGACTCCAATTCGCTCAGGAGCACAACGACTGGATTATCGAGCAGTGGAAACAATTCATGTGGTCTGGCGAGTCACGATTCCAGTTACATCATGCAGACGGCCGCGTGAGAATCTGGCGGAAACAACACGAAAGCATGGATCCCGCATGCATGAGTACAACCGTTCAGGCCGGTGCGAGCAGTGTTATGGTCTGGGGAATGTTTTCCTGGCATGCGTTGGGTCCGTTAATTGTGTTGAACAACATCTGGATGGCACAGCATACCTCCGTATCGTCGCCGATCAAGTCCACCCTGTCATGTTGATGGCGTACCCCAAAAAAACAATGCGCCATGCCACAGAGCTCGTATTGTGCAGGAGTGGTTCCAGGAACATGACGGGGACTTTACCTTACTTCGGTGGCCCCCACAATCCCCAGATCTCACTCCAATTGAGCATTTGTGGGACGATGTCGAACGAGCCATCAGACGGCTGGATCCACCACCATCCAATCTAGCACAACTCGACAGTGCTATCCATCAGACATGGTGTCAGATTCCTCCCACCACCTTCCAATGTCGTGGAACCAATGCCACGAAGAATCACCGCAGTATTAAAGGCAAAGGGTGGCCCAACGAGATGAACACTCAGTGTACAACAAAATGAACACATGAAAAAGTTTACAATTAAAACAGTAAAATTTCATATTGAAAAAACCGAAGAGAATTTTTTATACAGCTCTAGCTAGCTAGCCTAAAAAATTTCTTGGCCACGTAAACTCGCCTTGCTGTAATGAACTTCGACGATACAACTTCACCTAATCTTACTTCCATAGTCACCCATTATAAATGTTCGACATGCGGCCTCAGTTTCTTCCATGGAGCTTGGTTTTTCTCTTCTTGAGGCAGTGGATGTACATGATCGTTTGTGTCTGCAATTTCAACAGCCTGAGTGGGTTATTCACTAATTGATAATCTGCTGTTGCAATTCGCACTGCTCTCGATGTCTTGAAGCAAAAGCTTAGGCATTCATCACTTGTTGTGGTCCAGCAGTCGCCATTTCTTCTGTTGACATAATTGGATCGTCGACAAGCGCCTGGGAAATTTCACTTGCTCAGTTGCAGCAGTACGCTGGCGAAACCGATACAGCACTCCTCCGTTTCTCAATAGTCTGCTAACTCTCCATTATCTCCGGTTACTGCTGATTTTTAGAGATTTTTCAAGAAAGTATTAAGTTCTAAAACTATCAAATCTAAGAAAAGCCCGAACAACAGGAATTCTAGGTATTGTTACGAATTCCATTTTGTTTTATAATTCGCAAAGGTGGGATGGAATCTTCATTACATGTCTTAATGAACGTTATATATGTTGCATAAACTTTGCCTTGCGTTTGCTGGTCATTAGATATATACAGGGGTTCATAAAATGAGGGATAATAAGTACCTAGCATGATTCTTCACATCGAAGTAAATAAAAAGTTCCTCATGCAAAATGTCTAAAACTCAAAATTTAGTATCTAAAAAAAATGACATCTTACATCATTTATGAACTTTCTGCACTAACACTTCACATAATGAACTGCGCTATGCCACGAGAAAGCGGTGGCAATTGTTGAGATTAAGTGACGTTTTCCATCAGCTTTTAGAAAACTTCGCGTGGTGTTTAGACCCTTAAAAATTTGCTTTCGACATTTTGTATGAGGAACTTTTTATTTACTTTGATGTGAAGAATCATGCTTGGTACTTATTATCCCTCATTTTATGAATACCCTGTATACAGGGTTATTCAAAATGAATGATGCAAAAATAAAACATAGCGGTGACCAGTATAATCAAAAAAGACCATATTAAATGATAAAGATATAAATTTCATGGAAAAACAAAAAGAAAAAAACACTAGTTGCAAGAACCTGAAATAAATATTGCGGGAAATGAATGTGGATATGCTAAGTATAGTACAAGAAATAATTGACTCTTTAACCACAACAAGAAGTAAATAATAAAACGAAAAATACGACCTCTTTTTTAAATAATAAAACGAAAAATACGACCTCTTTTTTAAATAATAAAACGAAAAATACGACCTCTTTTTTATTATTTACTTCTTGTTGTTGTTAAAGAGTCAATTATTTCTATCATCTTTGTTGCTATCCAAATCCTTTGTTGCTATCATCTTTGTTGCTATCACCATTATTGATACAAATACAACCGACCTACTGTTGCACAAATTTTGCCTTACATTGTTGGTCATGAGATACCTCTTATTAGTGCGTCCTGTCATCATTATGAATATCGATTATTAACGATAATTATTATTTCTTCGAAATCTTATGTAGACAATGACCTTCCTCGTGCTTTGAAGATCAAGTGTGCAAAATTTCATCAAGATCAGAATAAAACTGTAGATTGAATAAGAAACAAACAAACAAACAAATCCACAAAGAAACACTATTCTTTATATATATACTAGCAGAGGTACTCGGCGTTGCCCGAGAAAATTAGTTTTAGGTAAACAGAACAAAGCCGCCCTTGCGTCTGGAAGGTTTTATACTGTTCAAGGGTTCCAAACACATAAATCGTGTGAACATTTGTTAGGGAGGTGAAGGAAGACACGTGTATCTCTTTGCCTTCTTAAAAAAGACTGCCCTATCTATATCGTCTATTATACACATTTTCTGCTCAATTTCCCCGGCGTTGATGTGGAAATGATGGCAACAATAACTTCGACGAAACAACTGTCTACTTGGACTGCAATTCCAACAAACTGAGTGGGATTATTCATTACTTGGTAACCTGTTGATGCAATTTGCATTCTGCTCTCGATATCTTGAACCAAAACTTGGGCATTCATCAGTTGGTGTGGTCTAGCAGTCGCTGTTTCCTCGGTTGACTGCCGCCTGGGAATTTCGAAGACCACTGGGTTCGAAGACCACTCTATTAAAGTAACTAACTCTCCATTATCTCCAGTTACTCTAATAAAAAAACTAAGCTTTTAATAAAAGAACTATAAAAACAAACAAACAAACTCACAAACATTCTTCTATGTATATAAAGAAGAGTGTTTGTGGGTGTAT
This sequence comes from Rhysida immarginata, assembly GCA_023313115.1. Classification (NCBI taxonomy): domain Eukaryota; kingdom Metazoa; phylum Arthropoda; class Chilopoda; order Scolopendromorpha; family Scolopendridae; genus Rhysida; species Rhysida immarginata. The sequence goes on along the minus strand of JAHWFO010113004.1, from coordinate 1,568,685 downwards.
TTGTTTATGTGTTTGTGTGTGTTGGCAGGGCATATTAATAAGTATCTCTTGACCAACAATGCAAGGCAGTGTGTGAAACAATAAGCCCGTCGTGTTTGTATCAACAATGGTATCAACACACAATTCAACAATATGATCGGACCAAAAATATATACCCAATGACCGACAATGCAAGGCAAAGTTTGTGCAAAGTAAATAAGGTTCAATTTGTAACAATGCATAGAATTCCTGTTGTTCGGTTTTTCTTAGAATTGATATTTCTTAGAACCTAACATTTTCTTGAAAATCTTTAAAAATGAGCACTAACTGGAGGTAATGGAGAGTTAGCAGACGATTGAAAAAGTGTGGAAAGACGACAGAGGAAGCAGTCTCTTTGGTTTCGCCAGCACACTGCTGCAACTGAGCAAATGGTGAGCGTGTCAACAGAAGAAACAACGACTATTAGATCACACAAAGTGATGAATGGTAAAGGTTTGCTTCAAGATATCGAGAGCAGAGTGCAATTACATCAACAGAAACAAACAAACAAACAAACATACCCACAAACACTCTTCTTTATACAGGGTAAATACAAAAATGAGCTTCCCCCCCCCCCCTTTATTTTTGTTACCGAAGCATATACTGTATGTCAATAGTGATGAATCCAATGAATACGAAGTTGTGGGTGACCTACCCCATGGTGCACTTTTCATCCCAAATATGCAAATTAGGACTTTTAATATCCTGTTTTAAAAACCGTAACAGATACACGAAAAATTTCAAATAAAGATATGTTCAGAATGGAATTCTGAACAAAACAAAATAAATTTTCAAAATCTGATGAATGGATCACCAACAATCACATGTTGAATTTATTAGTTACCTCCCTATGCGCTTCACAAAGACATTTGAATGTTCAACATGCAAATCAAGAAGTTACCAAAAATTACCATAATAACATTCACTTTCATGAGGAAAAGCTAATAAAAGGCATGTGTCAGTATTCAGAAGACACAACAATACCAGGATGGAAAGCTACACTGTTACGGTTTTTAAGATAGGATTTGAATGTGTCCTAATTTGCATATTTGGGATGATGAAAAGTGCATCATGGGAAAGGTCACCCACAACTTCCTATTCATTGGATTAATCAAAATTGACGTATCTGCTTCGGTTACGAAAATAAAAGGGGGGGGAGTGCTCGTTTTTGTATCCGCCCTGTATATATAGAAGATAAAGAAGATAATCAATCCTCCACTGTAATGTACACAAACGAATTTAATCGAATTTAATTCATAAGGTCTTTCTAGAGATTCACCTTGTTCAAACGAATAAGTTTGGAAGTTTTAAAGGCCTTAAATAAACAAGAAGTTAATCCTCCCGAGGGGGGTATAGGAGAGTAGCGGAAGCCCTGAGATCATCTATTTTACCCTTTTATGTCACTTTTTAACCCCCCCCCCCTTCCCAATTTTTTAAATAGATTTTCTCGAACGTAGTATTTAGAAAGTGTAAAAGAGCTCTATCTTCTTTCGTTTCTCATCCTTTTCGATCGAATGATATATGACATGCAATATGTTGCCATAGTTCTAAAGACCAAGTAACTGCTACCCCCACAATTCCGACCCCATTGGGACAATTTGGCCCAAACTTCATAGTAATGTTGATCTTGCTTAGAGAAATCTGCATACTGAATTTCACTCATAAATTAAATAATAAATGATATTATAACTGGAGATAAGCTTACCAAACATCAGGTAAAGATTTTTTCGATAGAAAAATCTTTACCTGATACTTGGTAGGCTTATCTCCAGTTATAATATCATTTATTATTTAATTTATCTGTGAGTTCCACAAACTTTCTGATGGTTGGATAGGAGAGATTCTCGATCTGTGAGCCAGGTGCCCGCCTCCCATTGGGCTTTCAACCATGACAACTTTGTTGTCTTTAAGACACCTTGAGACAGCATGGCTGTCCGGGTGTCTGCGATAGCCCAACTGGTAGAGGCATCGGCCATGACAGCCGAGGTCCCTGGTTCTAACCCAGGTCGCAGAATTTTTCCTTCCATTTTTCGATAGAAAAATCTATACCGAATTTCACTCCTTTATATGCATAAATACGCGTAGACCTTTTGATCCCCTCTAATTTCCGCCCCTGAAACTCCGACCCCAGTGGGCCAATCAAAACCAAACTAAATAGTGAAGTTGCACATGCCCATAGTAAGCTACATTCCGAATTTCAACGTTCTACCTCAAAAAATGCGGAAATTACGAAGGGGACGGACGGACAGACGGACGGACAGACAGACGGACATTGTGAAAACAAAAAGTAGCTCCATTTTTCCGCTACTTAATAAGCGGGGAAGTTTTTTGGTGAGAATTGAGCAGGGATATATGCTATAATGTTGTAGAGATAGCACTTGGTGATTCATTAAGTAATATGAAAAAAGGAGAAAGAAAATAAAGAAAAGATATATTTCAAAGAAAACAATTCTCTTGTCTTCAGAATTTATCGCAGCTTATCGTTTTCATCGTCCCATTCAGTTTCAGATGATTCGAGTAATTCTATACGCTTTCCTTATTTTCTAAATATTTTTTAAGAAAACTTAAGAAATATTCTACAGCTATTACAGAATGCTGTGTATAGGTCACTTCTTGCGTGGCTTGTTTTTATTCCCTTTTTAACTACACAGGGTGTATCTGAAGCCCTGTCACAAACTTTTAGAGGAGGTAGTATGGATGCTTCTAAGCAAAAAAGCTTCATATGAACATAGGTTCGAATTTGAACGATAACTGAGTTATGAGCAGAAATAAAAATGCCGCCATTAAGATCAATAAGTTAATAACTCAGGTTCTAATGATAGGGTAATGAAGTTTGGGGGAATGATAGGGTACATACAATTGCGTATATCGTTGACATTTGATCGAATTCCAACGAGTAGTTTCCAAGTTACAGTGTCAACATCTTAACACGTGGTGGTTAGTACTCAACATGTGAGCTTGTGTTACGATGTTGACTACGTAACTCGGAAAATACTCGTTGGAATTCAATCAAATTTAAGAGTATACACAATTTTATATACCCTATTATTCCCCCAAACTTCATTATCCTACGTGTTATATAACCTGAGTTATTAACTTATTGATCTTAGTGGCGGCATTTTCATTTCTGTTCATAACGGTTTATCGTTCAAATTCGAACCCATGTTCATATGAACTTTTTTGCTTAGTATCATCCATACTACCTCCTCTAAAAGTTTGTGACAGGGTTTCAGATACGCCCTGTATAAACAAGGAAAAAAGCTCAGATATTAAATCAGCTAAGTCATTTTATGTCTGTGTCAGTTATACGTACATTTTTCGATGATAGTGTGCGCGAAGTGTAAAGCGCCCAGCGGAAATTCTTTTCATTATCGAATTGCACAAGCATTTAAATATATCCGGAAAAAAAATTAATAGATATATCCCATGTTTTTTAATTATGAATGAATCCATTGCTTGTTTAATTTTACCGAAAATCACACAAAGGCTGGATTTACAGTTTCGTGCACACATATTGCCAACGTTCTTGATATTCACTGAAAGTCACCAAAATGCGTGGATATACAGTTTCGTGGGTATACTAAAAGTTTAATAATAACCTATGCGGTTATAATTTTGGGATATCCAACCACGCTTTAGAAAATACTTTATATATTTAAAATCTCGGAGAAAACCTTTTTTATGACTGAATTGCAGCACTGCAAATTTTCTTGAGTTCAAAGATATTTTGCAATGGTAGGACTGATTAATTGTAAGAGTTTTTATTAAGGCATTCAAATGAGTTCCTGATTCATTATTAAATTTATAATAAGAAAGTATTAAATGTACAAATTATTACAGTGCACGCAACACAGAGTTGGGTTTTTTTTTACACTTTCTTAGATTTTATATGTTGCTGGTCAGAAAATAACTGATGTGCAAGACCATTATTTTTATAAATCCTCTCTTTTAAAAAAAAAATCGATTAGTTGTGTTCATTTATACGTTTTTATAGTTTTATAGTGATGTTTCAATTGTTCTTAATTTATAAGTATATTTTCTGTTATACAGGGTGATTATAAAGTCACTATACATTTTGGTGAAAAATCCGTTTTATTGGAGCAATTCCAGTATGCATCAACCAGATATCATACCAGGACACATTCTTAGTACATTTCAGTGTGTCCCCCTTGCACATCCCGGCACAGCTTCCAGCGTTCCACCGTGGCCCGGAAAACATTGCGCAACATAGCCGGTGTAATATCCTCCACCGCGGCTGTAGTCCGTTGTTTCAGCTGTGCAATGGTGCGTAATCTTGATCTGGTACACTTTGGACTTGATAAAACCCCACGCAAAGAAGTTCATGGGGGTGAAATCTAGGCACCGTGGAGCCCACAGTCTTGGCGAGCCCCGACCAATCCATCTGCCTGGGAATGCGCATTCAGGTAGTCCCGATCGCTATTGGCAAAATGGAGTGGTGCCCCATCCTGTTGGAACACAACGGTATCCTAAATCCCATCATCTCCAACTGTGGCTCCAGGAATTGCTCCAACATGTTGATATACACGGTACCATTGATAGACCCCTCGGCAAACATGAAGGCCCATAGACTTTGACCGTGTTACCCCCAGCCACACATTTACTTTGGGTGTGTTTGGATGTGCAAATAAATGAAATTCGATAATGATTTCACCAAAATGTATAGTGACTTTATAATCACCCTGTATTTAGACCATTCATTCTCCCAGTATTCATAAGCTTATTCTTAAAAAGTGTATTTATGGGAAAATCTATAGATCTAGCACCAAATAAATATGCCTTGGTTGAGTGCTCATTAAAAGAAAGCTGTAATTAATATGTTCACCGCTTTATTTCTAATCAGAAAACATTAAGTGGTACTCCATTTCAACTAAAATGCTCGGAAAAAGTCACCGGACAGCTTAGTGCGGTGTTTCCCAACTCTTTTTTTTTGGCCCTGTCCCATCTAAGCATCTCTAAATCCTGACTCCTCAGATATACGTATAAATCTTATTGTTCAAAAATTGAACTCTTATTCACGTAGACATATCAATACTATAATTTAAAAAAGGTTTATAATTAAATTATGTAACCTTAATTATGTTAATAACTTATCTCGAATTTTCCCTAAAAAAAATCATCTCTCTCCATGTGGGACGTGCGCAAGTTTGCAACCAATAGTCATTATGCAAGTTTTAATACGGTGCAGGGTCACCTTTAGCTATGATGACTACAGCAGTCCTGCGGGGGATACTTTCTATAAGATTACGACAGCAGTTGGCCAGAATATTGGATCATTCTTCCTTGAGAAATGTAATAAATTTCTGAATTGTAGTGGGATGATAGACATTTTTGGATCTCAATCGACGCTACAGTTCATCCCAAAGGTGTTCAATAGGATTCAGTCAGAGCTCTGTGAAAGCTAGGCAAATTTGGTAATGTTATTGTCCAGAAGTTAGGCGTGGATTCCACATGCGTAAAACAAGGGCAAAAACCACAAAGCAGAAAATTTTTTGACGTCACTTCCTGCTTTCGTCTTTCTGCCCGACAAAAAATTCTCTTATCTTTGTAGGTTATGACTCAATCCAAATAAAAAAAAAACAGGAGTTTTCTGTCGATCAAAAAGACGAAAGCAGGAAGTGATGTCAAAAAGTTTTCTGCTTTGTAGTTTCTGCCGTTGTTTTTACGCACGTGGAATCCACGCCTTACAGTGGCATCATTATGGCACGGTGCATTGTCTTGCTGAAAAAGACATTGTCCCGTTCTATAAAACGCCACAAGGTAGGCAGCATTTCATTGTCCAGAATGTTCAGGTATCTGTCAGCTTTCAATATGATGGCACAGTAACCAGCGGTCTGAGGCCTAGCGATGAAGAGCAGGACCATACCATCACACATCCGTCTAAAAATTTGACTGTTGGGGTTATGCACTCTGGTAAAAGTCGTTCTCCAGGTATCCGCCAGACCCACACACATTCATCTACCGGAAAAGGGTATAGCATGATTCAACATTCCATGCTACAGTTTTCCAGGTCTCCACATCCCACTGTGTCGCCTGCTGTACTGAAATATGTTGGTCGATGCATGTTGGTTCGGATAATAAGTGCTTATATACGGCAGTCCCATCATGAAAACCCATGTTGTGATCCTCGGTTCTGAATACTATTTTGTACAAATTTGTGTTCTAGTCGATTCCTGGAACTCTGAAATCATATAGTCAGCTGACAAATGGCGGTTTTGCTTATTACGATCGTTGAGTTTGGTGGGTCGTCCACTTTGAGAAGCACATCCAGTTGACTCCTTGCGCTTCCATCTGAATATGGCATTACTACATGTGATTTGGGATGATCCAATTTCTCAACAATTGTACGCACAAACAGACTTGTAACTTCTTTTGATTGCTTACTTTATTTATTTAATGGGAGTTTCCTGTGCTTTTTTTTTTACGAGTAGTGTCGTTTAAAACGTGATTGAAGTAAATTCTACAATTGGTTACTGACTTACAATGTAAACCCCCTAGAGCACAAATGCAAATTTTCAAATTAATATTTCCATTATGTTAAGAATTTTTTTAAATTTGGGGAGAAATCTAAGCAATAAGATGTGAAGTGATTATGTGCCATTATGTCTTGATACATATGGAACTGACTTGTTTCTGACTACACATGAGCTTCCCTACTTTCTGGATATATCTACCTGTTCGTAATTGAATAAATTTGGTCTATATATTTTTAGAAATATCGTTTATACTTATAAAAGTGCTTCTAAGTAAAGAATGACGATAGAGTTGGAAGGAAGATCAGCCTTTATTTTGTTGGAAAATAGCGTGCAACAAGAAACTTCATAAGGTCATTTTGTGCTTGTCTGTCGCGTTTTGTGATTCATATTATGTTCAAAATTTTAGGAAATGTACGACATCCTATCATCCTATTTAATAGATGAGAACATGATTTTGAAAGACCTTCAGCGAAGTACTCTAGCGGATATCTGAGATCTGGCTGAAAACGCAGCAACAACGAGGTCTTCTCTTCCCACTGAAGATAATTTATTTCACTTTAGCACATAGCAATTCCATATCTAATTTCAAATAATTAACTCTATTTGATATTATTCGCTATTGCATTTTTCAAAATTAATACTTATGGGCTACATACACCTCAATTAATTATCATAATAGCTAATTATTTAGCAGTGTTTATCATAATAATCGTGTATACTCTTTAGTTAAAGGAATGAAAAGGACTTTTCTGAATCTTTTATAAAATATAAGTGGTAATTTCTTATTTAAAATGCAGGTTATTTTAAAGCCTTTACACTTAAATTTTACTAAATTCACAAACATGTATATCTTATAGACTACAAGAACATTGCATCATTTTGATCATGGCGTTCTTTTAGCTAAATTCAAATTCTTTCTTTTGTTTACTATGGTATTATAGATGTCTTCATAATACTGAAGACTTTTTTTCTAGTATACAACGCAATCTCTCATTCAGTGAGAAGCCACATAAGAAACTCCTGATTATTTTTGATGAAGAATAATTTCACAGTTAAGAATTACATAAAAATGGAAAACAGGAAAAATATGACGAAAACGAAATGAGAGCCAGCAACTGCACAGAAAATAGCTTCTGTAAATATTATATTTCGACAGAGAATGAGTTCAGTATCGTTAAATAACGATTATGTGAGGGCTATGTGAATAGTATATGTAATTAAAGAGAGCAACGAACTGTTGTGTCGGCGGCCATTTGTTCAAGACACAGCAACCGACAAACAACGACGGCAATATTGGGAAAGGGAGACATAAAACCAGAACGAAAGGTATTGATTATGACATTAGAAAACATGCTAACTAGATAGAAATTTATAGTCAATGGAATTCAAGAGAAGAAGCGCCAGATAATTAAGAAGAGGGAAATTATTTCTTCTCCTAATTTTATTTTTCATTCTGGATTTTCGATCGTTCATTTCCGTTTCGGCCATAAAATTTTCTCTGCTTACGAGGTTCTTTGGATTTTAAATGCTATTTTTTAATCCCGAAAGTTCAAGCTTCAACTCCTCCTCCCTCTTAATATCCTCCCAAATGCAAAATTATAAAAGGATACCAACACGCACTTATTAAAGCTGCACATAATGCGATCGCTTTTAAATGGCCAATTATAACCTTTGCAAATCAATTTATTTTTCTAAGTAAAGAGATACGATCATTTGCCTTCTGTGGATACGTGCGCATTTTATGAAAAATGATTAACGATTCTATTTTCTTTGTGACGTAGAATCATTTACATGTACTCTTTTAAGAATCGTGCATAGAAAAACGCTATTGGCTTAAAAAATTAATAATATCACTTCCGAAGATATGAAGAAGTTTTCAAAATTCAATACGTTATGAAATTAATTATAAAGTTCGACTATAAGTTGTCATAAGAAACTTTGAAGTATTTCACATGCATTAATAAAACTAACTAATTCAGGAGCATAGACATATGATTTTAAAAAATATTTTACAAGTGAATGTGGAAAAGTGCGAAATGGTTCATTATATATATTAAAGAATTACAATAATACAAAAGGCTGAGACGTTGAATATTGTAATGAATAGAGATATATAGAGATAATATGAATTCATTTTCAACAGATAACAGATTCCGATTGAGTAATCGTGATTCATATCATTTATTTCATTGCAGAATGCTCAGCAAATTAAATTCACTATCTGCTGTTCAATAAGCTTCCTTCCTAACTTTAACTGTAAATCGTTATTATTTTTAGTATTAGTATTTATCTTCTCAAAAAAAAAATACTTTCCCCCTTTACTTCATAACCAATAGTCGAAAAATCGTGACTTGGACAAACTTTTCTTCAAAAATAAACAAATAAAATATCGTATTTCGTCAACTGTTTATGCTTCTCAAGCAGGTAAACTCATGTAATATTCGTAGGAACACATTCGATGTTTCAATATAGTTACTTTTACTGGGATCGAACAAGAAAAATAACAAGCAATAAAAACCAGATTGAATTATAAGACATTATGAGAGACATTAATTTTGAATTTAATTTAAAAAATTGTTAATATTCACAATTCGCATTCAAAACCTATTGTAGAATTCTTTTTAAAGGCGATAGATTTTGTTTGCAAAATGCAAGAATTCACAAGTAAAAAGACTTAAATATACGTATTCAGTAAACTTAAATGAAAGATTATAATATAAAACTAGAATTTCTAGCATAATCAAATTATTTAGATTTTCATGCGTAATATTTTGTTGTTAGGAATGATATCTGCAGTAATTGATATAAATCGTTCTATATATTAAGGTTTAGCACAAAATTCATCATCAAAAATATATATTTAAGCTTATAAAATTTACATTTCCATCAGAATTTACTGATACATCTTAGAGTGCATATTTTCAGCGAATATTCAGATCGTTTGACTCAGCTATTAATTAATAATGTTCTTGCTTAAAATATCCATTATCAGTTAATTTTAGATTACAAATAATGATAGGCTGCTTGTGTTCATTTTTGATAATATTATTAGGACTGAATAATCTCAATCACAATTCTGCCTGACTATCATAGCAAGAGATAGTGTTCACATAAATTAGCGGTTACTCTACTAATATTTACTTATATTTCCAAGTACTGCTGTACATTTGTATGGTGGTTTTGTGGATTTCATCTCAAATTTTACACAAAATAGTTTTAATTTATAAAACGACTGTATAATTGACATCAAGTTTAACATTTCCATCCCTATTGGTTTTTGTTTGTTTTTATAGTTTATATTTAAAATGCCCTAGTAATTACAGTATGCTGTGCAGTTGGCTTTCATTTTGAAATAAGCCTAATTCTCATGTTATGATTTACTCTTCGGAAAATTTTGGTTTTAATTTTTCATATATTACGTTTCAAAATTTAAGAGAAATTTTTTTATTCTGCTCAATAGCAACATTTCGAGGTGAAAATATTAAAAACATTGAACTCAGAAAATGTATAGCTTTTAGCGAAACGAAATCGCCGCCGTCATTCAGGGAGAAAATGGAATAAGTTTTTGCTGCCCAAATATTTAGTTATAAATATTCTTGAATATATTGTAAACGTTCAAATCATTAAAGAATATTTATAGCTTATAGATAGATCAGAAAATTAGTTAGATATCTTATCTAACAAGTTAATTTTATTCAAGATTTTGGTATAGCGAAGTAGTTTTCTCTCTCTTTTTTTTAAATAGTGATTTTTTAAACAATAATTTATCCGTGATGGTTTCTTTCAATCTCCCTATGTAGTTAATTTATATGTTAAAGGCAGTTTTTATCCAGCTCTGTTCATTTGTTTTTCTGTTTTTGTATCTCTATTTTCATTTTGATTCTCCTTTTTTTATTATGTGTGTTCATTTACAAAGGTTTTAATTTTTTAAAAATTGAATTGGATTATTACTTACACACTATATCTTATTTGCAGAATATATTATTCATCAAAACCTATTATTTAATATTCTAAGAAGGACAAGTTTATTAATCATATTTTAGTTTTTCGTTCATAAATGAAGAACTTGCGAATGCTAGTCTGTTATGATTTAGATTGTGTGGGTGTCATTTTTATATCTTTAGAATGTGAAGAGGAAATGTACTTTTAATAAAAGTAATAAGCGTATATGCATTCTTTAAAAATTAAAAATATTTAAATATAAAATAAGATATTATGTTTGCATAACAATTACAATAGCTGGATTTTGAAAATAGATAGAACATACCATTTTATCAATATAATTATAAATAAATAACTATACTTAGAACAAATCGATTAGAGTTTATTCTTAAAAAATTTTAAAATTACCTAATTCAATGCTTCTGTAAAAGGGGAAATGAAGATGGTTTACATTTTTATTCGTCGTCATCTGTATTTTTCATTACTTGACAAAGAACTTTTCAGATTGCATTTGGTTTTATTATTTGAATTACAAAATTGTAAATTGTCACAATAGAAAGAGGGATTGGTAGACTGCAGTATGTTTACATGTGAAGAAAAAAATTCCTTTGTCTTTTCTGTAATAACAATAGGAATTGATTCTTGAATTTTAATTCCTTTCCATTTTCTTAGCATTCTAGCAAATGAAGCTTATGGATTCTTGATGTTGTTGCATTTGCTGAGAATATCTCACCTGAAACAAAGTGCTTACTTATACTTGTTTCTAAAAGCAATGAATGCTTCTTTAAATATCATTTAGCATCAGTAAATTTTAGAAAAAGAAAATAAGAAAAAATTTTGTGTTTGACATTACTTCCAGATTTACGTTTTGAATATAATTTATGATGAATATAGCTTTTCATTAAGCACGCGGGATTCTTTTTAAAAGTTTCATTCGTACATTAACAAATGTGTTATTTTAATGTTAGTAGTAACCACATCCACAGACTTAGAAAATATACTTTTTTATATTTAATATTATTATTATTATTATTATTATTATTATTATTATTATTATTATTAGGTTCGTTAAACTCACATGGGCCTGTATTAAATTCGTTTCCAAAATTACGTTTCTCCAGACTTGATGTCAGTAAACAAGAAATAACGATATTTTACAAAGTAGCAAACGAAGAAAGAAGTGAATTAGAAGTTGATTTTTATTATATGTATTCTTAAAACTTTTAAGATAAATGAATCACCATTCTTGGCATTGAATGATGAAATGAAATAACAATTATTAGATGAATTACTAAACACATTATCAAGTGACTTGTAAAGTCACAATTTTTTTATGAATTCAATAGAATGCATTTTTATTGATTACAGAAAAAGGAGTATAGAAATGTAAAGTATACTAATTTGGCAATGAAATTTACATATAGGGAACAGATTTTAATTCCACCTAAGAAGAAACGTTAGTGAAGCAAATCAAACTTTAATATATATTAATAAGATTTGAAAATATTTAGAAGTTTAACGTTAAAAATGTAAGTTCATCCTGAAGAGATTTTTCCTATATTAAAAGAAATGCGATTGCAATTTTTTTCTTTATTATTTAATTTTGATTCAATGGTGGGGTGTCCATGCATTATTCTCATACAAGACTAAAAACAATGAAACTTTTCATTAAGAAAATCTATTTCTAGGAAATTCGCTATTGTTTTGCTGCTACATAATTCAAAAATCTCATTTTATGTAATCAGCTTAATTTTTGGTGATTATATAGATACGCATACCTCAATCACATGTTCAGGGAAAAAAATAATATATTAAGGTTTATCTTGCAATATTACGATAACTGTCCTTCCCTATGAAATTAAGAGTATCAACTGTATAGAATTAATATCGATGCATTTAGGTTTATTCATTTCGTTGCAATTGCGAATCTCAATAGAAAAGGCGGCTCAGTGTAATTTAGCCTCATTTCTCTCTTCTATCTGTTCTCCATTTATCTTTCAATTGATTCAACTTAATATTTCCCCTCGTTTCGTTTAACTGCATCCGATGGTTTTCTCCAATTAATCATTTGAAAAACGAAACCTTGGATTTCCTTCATCAGAACTCTAATTGTCCCTCGGAGAGTGATTAAATTAAGGGCGAAAAGAGGATTCCGCCGCAGGGAGTGAAAAATCGCTATTCCTTCCAACTCCCCCGACTTCTTAATGTCTAACCTCTGACAAAGGAACCTCAGAAAGTTTACGTTTAGAGCAGATGCCTGCACATTGCAATCAGCGATTGGACTTTGATTAATTTGCCTCTTCTTCTGAGTCCATTTCCTTATAAGGGGAGATGAGCACGAATGATTCAGCTGAACAATGGCAGATTTATCGAAGGGCACAACCACAGGCTGTCTTCGTATAAAGAAGAATACGTGATTTAATGACAGCTTTTTACTTTAAGTTATATATCCTGCAACTGATTTATAAAGATGCTTATGTGGCTGAACAATGCAATCTCTCCAAAGAGGGAATTTTCTTAAAAGAAAATGTTTTTTTTCGCTTTCTGCTTATAGACTGCAATGTTATAACACTTACAATTATTAAATATGAGCGCCAACTAATTTACACCCTCTTCCGTTTTAATTGCATAAATATTATAACTAATACGTTGAATGCAAATTATTGATAAAACAACTCATATTTTTAAATATAAAGTTGAATTTTACAAAATATTGGTCAGTTAACAATTTTTTTTTGTCTGTCATGTCTAAAATTTATTTTAGCACTTATAAATTTATAAAACTTATAAACTTTTAATATCTTTGCTATTAACTTTTGTGATTATTAACGTTATCTGTGATATTAAGATTTTGTGATATGAGGATGTTGATAAAAGTTTGAACAGAAATTGCGTCGATTTAGTTGTTAACTATAACTGCTTTGCACCTTGAAACAACGATTTTACGAATTATTTTTAAATTTTGAAAAAGATGAATTGGTAATGTAAAGAGGGTAGGCACACAGTATCTCAAGCTTTGGTCTCACATAAACCTTTTTACCAAGTATTCTTGTTGTAATCGGTCAAACTCTAGTAGAGGATTAGACAGCCAGTGCTGGTCACCTTGGATTTGAACATCATTTAATGTGTCAGAACGATCTAAAACAGGTTAAAGCGAAATTAATCGAATTTGAACGTACGTTTCTTTTTACAGTAATACTCTCTTTATCCTTTCCTGGATATCAGAAACTGGTTATTAATTATATATTACAGTACGATGTACTTATTTGTTTTCCGGCTTAAAAGTTGTTTGCTTAATGCTGTGTTCATTTATAATTGTTAACAAAATAATTTCCCAAATACTCAAAATTCTATCTTCCTGTTAATTATTTTTTATTGTTTAAAAAAACTTTAAAAGTATACAATGGACTTACAGTCGTTATTTTTTCTTCGGTTTACTTTTCTGCAGAAATTTCCATTTCTCATTGTTTTTCTCTTTTGTGGCAGATTTTCGCCGCGACCATAGCCGGAGACCCGTGCGGCACAGCACGACGACAAGGGTGATGCCAGTTAGACCAATCAGAGACTTCAACGTCACCAGAGATTACTGCTCTCATTGGAGACTCTCACTTGTTCTACCAGTGCTAAAAGTTAACCAATATGTGAAAAGGATAATGAGCCAACGTCACCCATGCGCAACCAATAGTGTTAGACCTCGCGGGAAAAGCGTTCTTTTTGCCATCCATTCACCCCGTTTCCTAGGAAATCGAGTGCGGGCTTTATAAAAGGGAAAATGGCGTCCGTCACTCCTTCTGAAACGTTGACGGCTGCCCATCAGCCTTTATTATTATAGTTGAGGATGCTACTAGTTTGTTTTAGGATTTTTTTATGCATATTTTATTTTCCTTCTTAAGAAGTTGTAATTTTTTTTAATGTGACAAGGAAGTTTTTTTCAATTTTGCTCAGTAATTCTATGCTAAGATTTAGCCATGATAATGATTAATCACTATAATTTTTTAAAATTAATGTTATTTTGATATTCTGAGATTTCCTGGTCGATTCTTTTCGATCGCGCACCAACCTCCGTGCTATTTTTGAACCCTCTCCCTTTTCTCAGAGACGAGACAAAAGAAGCACTGACCTCATATAACAGGCCTTGCCAATCAAGAGTTTTTCTTCCCCATTCATTACTCCCATTTCTTTACTTGAGTATGATCTCTGATGACAGTCATTAATTATTGCATCACTTATTAAAAAAAACAAAAAAACAACAACAACTGCAAGGACATGCATGGCCATAAATATTAAATCATAGATTTTATATTTATCTGCGTAGGCTATTACAATTCTCCCATTTTCAAGTAAGCTAATACAATACATTCATCGATGTATAGGAATGAATTGTAGCCATAGCTTATTTTCATCATGGTACGCAAAAGAATTAAACTTTGCCTCAAGTACTATGTTGGTAAGAATTTTTCTAGCGGAAAATTCAAGTCTGCTCAGGAAAAGTCCCGTTAGACTCACGTAACATTTCGTGCAAATTACAAGTATGCGCCGGCTTGCGGCCACACCTGGGACTGGCCAGTAGATCGTATGTGGTAAACAAGGAATAATTAATCGGTGGTTTTACTTCTTCCGCATGGTTAGTACAAGATAAACAAAAACAAACACCCATGCCACAGCGGGACTCCAACCCGCGACCCAAGCAGCCAAACAGACGGTGGTCTATAAGTAGACTTAAAAAAATATGATAAGTCTCTATAGACCTGGTGTAGACCATGTATTAGGATTACTCTAATAATATTCAATACTTGTGATGTATGTCATCAGCTTACCTTAGGTGAATACAGATAGACGGTAAGCCGGTGCATACTTTGTGTACGTGAAATTTGATCGGCAGCTTTATAATGTTCTAAGTTGAACTAATCCATCTTTCTCAATAATAAACGGACAACAAATTCTTGACTAAGCAATATGATGGAATATTTAATACGCCTGAATTACAAACACAACCATATTGCTTACCAAGAATTTATTGTCCGTTTATTATTGACCTTTTCAGCGATTACGGAACAGCATGAATATCATGAATATTATTCACCTCCATTTTTTTAATTCGTATTTGGTGAAAAAAGCAATTTCCATAATTGACTTTACGTGCTTGAAAGTGAAAAGAAACGCCAGTTAGCGTAATTATTTGATTTTAAATTCTGTCCCTTCTGCCTCTCATTGAGTCTAACTCCTGAAATGATCAGTGATGATAAATTTGGTATATGGATTGTGTTTTTACGTATTGCTAGGAGTATTTATACACCAAATTAGCTACAATACAAGTAGCAGATTGCACAACCTTGTTGGCTTATTGAGTCATTTATTTTTTGTCAATACATTGTCTTTATTATAGCTTATGTTAATATTGTAATGTGAATGTACTTGTATATGATAACTTGTAAAGATCTATAAGTTAATTATAAAATTGCTTTTTTCATTCTTATTTAAATACGTTTACTCACATCAAAGAGCCTTTTCGGGCTCTTAAAAAAGCATTAATTTAGAGTTTGAGTAAAATTAGTCAGAGGATTTTTCATATAAATACATCATTTTTTGTTATTTAGGAGATAGTAAATTTTTCATTACATATATACTGCGGAAAATACTAATCATTTTAAAACATTAGTAAAATATTTATAAACTTATGTACTAATATAATAATTAAGTTGAAGCAACATTGCTTTAAATTTTTTTAGGTTTATGCACTTTAGGTTAATGCACTTTAAAATTTCGTATGGAGGATATATTGCGACTTTATAAATGTTTGAAATTCGTGATCTTTCTTATGCATCTTTTATGAGAATTGTTTCTAATTCACACAGGAGACCCCCCTTTTCGGAACATCTAACCAGTGGATTAAGATGGTGTGTACCATAAGATATCAAGTAAATATTGCGTAAGAAAAAATCCATTATTTACAGGATATTTTTTATTATGAGATTTCGACATCAAAGACTTTAAGTATTGTATTTTAAAAATACTAATGCTTGAAGTGAAAACGTTCTATCATGTATCGGTTGTCTAGGCCTAAAACATTATGAATCATCCACTGTCATTAAAATTCAAGTTCTGTCTGTCTGTCCCTTTAAAGACTCGTCCCCGTAGGAGATACCCCGAACCACCTTTTTGTGGATACTTCTGGCCGTGTTTGGGGGCGCTAGGGTCGTTTTCATTCCAATTTCGGGTTTCTTTATCACAAAAAAAAATTAAATAAATTCATTTTTCTTGCATGTCTATGGAGTTTTGTTTGCATGGGACAGTTTGTGACGTCAGAGTTTGATTTGCCAATATGACTGTTTCTTCTAAGAGGAGAAACAATGAAGATATGAAATTGTCGCACAAAAACGACTGTCAAAATTTGCTTCAACAATTGGAGTTTTTAGACAACAAAGAGAGAGAGACGGAAAAACGCGTGCTCAAAAATAATTAAATCACAAAAAAAGCATTTAATAAGATTTCGTTTATTTTCATTTGTAGTTCTTGAAAAAAAATCCCCGTTTTAACCCTCGTTCATACTAATACTGAGCGGAAGTCCGAATATTCACTTTCATGGCATCATCTGTTTTATTAAAAACTACTTTAGAGAAGATTTACATTTTAACAACCTACGGTTCATCTACGGTGGGAAACAATTGTAGTTTAAAATATTTAATAAGTTATTAATAATAACGTGCTGTTTCTGGGCGTGTTCAAATAAAATCTCAACGTATATTGGTTTCACCCTTGGCTTTTTAGCATCAACGGCATTCCATTACCAGCCTTTTGTTTATAGAGCTCTAACGAAGCGAATTTTGCATGAATTCATTGGGAAATTAACATTTTAATTATGTGGTTATCTAAAACTGAGATCTTCAGAACCTTAATGATAAATGCATTCTCTTTACCCCCCCCCCCGCGGGGAAAGGAATTGGGGGGTACCTCATGTAAATCAACTACCAATTACTCTGTCAGGTTATAATCTTTACACGCTTTTAGTTAACTTTTTTTTTTAATTACGTACTGCTGTTATTCTTTTTCTTTCAAGCTCCTGTGATTTTTCTAAGATGTTTCTGCCTCGTTTCTCAAGATTAACAGAAATTACCCATTTCGTGGAAGACGAAGAAGTCCGAAACTTCCTCCTCCTTCTTTTCTCTCCCTGGACTGCCGCCCAATGAGGTGGCTGGTTTAGTAGCCACCTGTCCGGGCAAAGGAGAAAGAGAATGCCGATACCAAGTTAACCTTGAGCTCACTCAGTGTTTGTGGAGAGGTCAGAACTTAAAGAGGTTAAACCTCATAATCATGATTAAGGAAAACAAAAAACAAATCTATGGTAATTTTTAGAGTACTTTAATGCTTAAGTCGAATTAATGGATGCCTATCGCAAAGTGGTTATCATATTACGAAGTCCATAATGAGATAATTGGATTAAAAATTAAAGAACTTGAAGCAAATTTAAAATCAAGAAGGCTATTTAAGTGTTCTTAAAGGCTAAAGTGTAAAGTGAGAATTGTTATTTAATTTTATGGCATTATTAAATACACTACACACGGATACGCACACATGCACGCGCATACGCACACACGTACATAAAGAACTGAAAACCAAAGAGATTTGAAGAAAATATATTACTTCTTGGTATTGCATCTTTTCTTTTTGAAGATAATTAAGAGTGAGGAATGAATGAATATTTGGAATATTTCAATAGTTTAATTGGAACTTGAAGATAAGATTTTGAGACAATGTTCCTTATGTTTCATGCTAGAAGCCCTCGCCACTTTAGATATTCAAAGTGAGCTGCATAATTTACTATAATTACCGCAATCTTCGTTTTTCATACTTACATATATGCAAAACTAAAACATTTTGAGACTATGTAATTCTCCTGAAATAGGAAATACCGCTAATAAAATCTGTTTATAAAATTCTTTATTGCGACGGTGGAATCGGACTTCTTGATATTTTGTCCATCTGATATCCAAAATCTTGTCTAGGGATAAAGAAAATAGAGTTCACGATTCATGCGTGGCATACAGTTACATTTTACCCCGTTATAAATCCTGGACCATCAGAAAACTTATAAAAACCTTGTAAACTGTAACAATGCATTTTAGGTACCTGTTTAGGAAGAAACTATTTGTTATAGTTAATAATTTTAATGACCTTTACTCTAATAAATTTAAATTTCAATTTTAATCTTAATAATGATTTTCTTTTATTAGTCATTGTACAGGGTACAGTATTACATATACAGGGAGTCTTCGTACTTAATTGGTTCCTGTGAAGTGTGTCTCACATCGAAACGTCTTAAGTTCAAGCATCATTTATTCTTTAAGAAACTGCCTTTTTCTATTGTTATTTTGTCTTACGTGTGAAGGAAGTGTCTTAACTTGAAGAATGAGTGGGAATTTCTAACTGTCTTAAGTGTGACTTGTTTTAAGTCGAAGCCTCTTAAGTCGAGAACTCCTTGTGCTGATCTTGCATTATGAATAATATTATTGTGTCATTTTCATATTTTATTCGCTCAAGTCATTATCTTAGAAGAAGCAGATAACCTAAGGTTTCTCGTTAAGCCGACAGATGGCATTGATGAGTTGATTGTCTAAACTAGATCCCAGAGTTACTCTTTGTATAGACAAGAGCATTTCAGTTTTACAGATAGCTATATCTATAACTTGGTTGCCCCACCATAATCACCATTGAGTTCTTGCAGAAAAATGTCGGCATATCGTTTATTAAATTGGCATCATAGTAACATTTTTGTTTGAAATTCCTTAAGGCTTGATCTGTAACAATACCTATAGTGCAACAGACAAATCATGAGAATTGCTCCTCCTGTAATAGATCATTGGCTACGTTCATCAGCCAATCATCGGCTGCCTTAGCCTCGTTGGACAGGTCCTTTATTTATCGTTCATATTTCCTGCTTAAAATTGCGTTTTCTTCACACGTACTCAAGCAAAATCTCAAACAAGAAAGTGCCACGATTCTTCTAAGGAAAATTATTTTTGCATTAATTGCAAAAAAAAGGCCGTTTTAAGGGCCAATAATTTAATACTAATTCATTTAACAGCAATTTCAGTATGAGGCTAAATTTCACTTCAGCTGGTTTCCTTGGTAATGCAGTGCTTGTTAATTCTCACGATTTGCTTGCTGGAGTATAACTGTCTTTTAGTGTAGATGCGGTTTTTGGCACCTGTAGATTTAGCGAGAGTTCTTTTTGCCAATGAACGACTGATTGCTTTCAGATGGCAATTCGTTAAGAGTTTTATTTGCCTAAACCATCTACAATGCTTAATTTCACTTACTATACAATGTCCATACACACGAGGTGCTACCCAAAATATCCGAGAATTTGAATATTCCGCCCAAATCAAAAAGAGTACGAGATTATGCCGCTAGATGTCCCTTGGTGCACTTTTTAGCTGCTGCTCTGCCAAGTATCGTAGGCGCATTGTGAATTATTGTTGTTTGTATTGCTACGTATTCTTGTGCTTCTGCGAATTTCCAAATTTGATCGACTTGATCAACTGTCAACGGGAAGTTTTACTGCGAAGTATTGAATAAATTGAGGGAAAGTGTTCGGCAAACGGCCTGAAATGTAGAAGAACAACGACTGGTTGCTTCAATGACAATGCGCCCGCTTACACCTCGCTCATTGTGAAGGAATTCCTGGCAAAAAACATGACAACGGACGGTCCCTAGGCTTGCCAACCCTTCTGGGTTGCCTGGGAGTCTCCCGGAATCAGAATGGAACAAGCGCTGAATTAACATGGAGTCTCCCATAGTCTCCCGGAATTGTCAGTCTGAAAGTTGGCAAGCCTAACGGTCCCCCGCCCTTCCTATTTTCCTGAACAAGCTCCCTGCGACTTTTACCTCTTCCCTGAAATGAAAATCACTTGAAAAAGCTACGTTTGGACTCATTGAAGATAAATTTGGAAATTGCAGAAGTACAAGAACACGTTTCAACACAAACAGCAATAACTCACGAAACTTGGCAGAGCAGCAGCTGAAAGGTGCACCGTACTGTTTTTGGTATGGGCGGAATATCCAAATTCTCGGATATTTTAAGTAGCACATCGTATTTTGTTTTTAAAACTAAGTCAGAACTGAACGTTTAAATAGGTCGAAAACACTAAAATCCGTTTCAAAGCAAAGCCTCAAGCATCTTTATCATATTGTATATAAAAATTGTAGGCTTTATTTTTATATACATCTAGGACACATTGTAGACTTAATGCACTCATCTCTAGGAGAAGATACATTTCTATAAGTATTAACCATTATCATTAAGAAGTTTTATAGGAACAAAAAATGTAATTGTCGAATTAAAAGTTCTTGACAATGTAACTGTCATGCAATGTTTTATAATGCAGTACCTGTAACATGATAATTTGTGAATCGTGAGAAAATTCATGTAGGCTTACCACTAAATATTTTTCCAATTACCATTGTGTGAGAACGGCTGTTCTGAAATTTACGCATTCTTTCCAAAGAGAAAACATTAACCAACATGATTAGGTATGCAAAAAGTTTTATTTGTGTACATCATATGCAAGGAAAATATAACACATATTCTCCCCCCCCCATTCATTACCATTTCTAAATTTTTATTTTTAATTCTCCTTTAGCATTTACTTTATTTATGCTATCCTAGAGTGATGGTGGTTAGGTTAGAAGATGAAGATTGCATTTATTGAAACATATTTTTGGTCGTCAACATTAATGTAGCTTTTATTGTTTCTACATGCCATAATGCAGAGGTGCAATTTTAACTATGCCACCACAGATTTGAGCTGTAGTAGACTACGTCTCCATAACTTATCAGAGTACTCACCTGAATCACTGTAGAAGAGTAAGGCAATTCACATTTTTTTTGCCGGTCTCCTTAATTTTATGCACAACGAGTAAACATTTCCACGGGCTGAGGTGATTTAGTCTCCCTCAGTGACCTTTGGGGAGTACCCTTGAAAATTTACGGTTGAATGTTCCGTTGTTAGGCATCTCTGACACCGAACGAACCACCGCACCTACAGCCATCAACGTTGAGAAATAAATCGTGAACTCGTCTCCCTTCTTCTAGAAGTTAAAATATAGACAGTATCGTGTACAGCTTTTTGGTCATTATAGCTCATATGCATATTTCCCATTTATCCTTCCCTCTGTCCAGCCGCTGTTAACTGCGGATTTAATGAAAATATCCTGTAGGCTAAAAAATGTGAAGAATCCTGAAAATTTTATCGTCTGATGAGAGAAGAAAACGAATTAACTATAATTAAGGTTGGGTGCTATTTTTCTATGCATACTGTCATTATTTAATTTCTAGAGAAAATCCTATGGAAAGTCTTGAATGCAAATTTCATGAATTTTTGAAATTATATTGGCTCTTGGTAAGAAAGCATCTTCATTTACGCCATTTTATTTATTCATATAATCCATTTTAAAGAGACAGGTTTCAATTTACATCATATGTACTGAAAAAACCCCCCTGCAAAAGTGAGTTGTGTAAACGTTTAGTGTTCTCTTTTTGTAATTTAGACATACTGTATTTCGTTTGAAAGGAGAAGTTGAATCAATAAAACAAGTATAAATTATATTATATTTTCCTTAGTCATAGTTTTATTTTTGGATAATTTAAAAATTAGATTTTGACTAATTGGCGAATCTGTTGATTTAACCAACGTAATCGTTTTTCGTTTTTTTTTAATTTGACTTAATTAGCCTTACCGTCTTTTGTTTTCATTAGCAATAATGTATGCTCAGATGAATTTGAAATAAAAATAAATCTTTTTACATGCAAATGATAATCTGCTGATAAGCTTTTTTATCAGATCAAGTATTATATTCGATTATTTGTTTATTATGAAATTAACAACGAGAGGATCTTGAACGGTAATAAACCTTAATTATTATTATTATTATTGGGAATTATGATAATAATTTATAAATCGTTTTCAGGGTATGTCTGAATTTTATAAATCGATTGAGTTCTTCTCCACAGTATATATTATTCGGCTTGGAAAGTAGATAACAGACATGAATGATTATGAATGGTAATAATCTCAAGGTTTTTAAAAGTTTTCATAACTTATTGCAGTTGAAGATTCAAGTGCCTAAGTGTTGTTATTATAATAAGCAAATTTTCCACTGAGCCCTTCAATTTAACAACTCATCTATACGGGGGAGGATTTTTATTGTTTTATACTTTGTCTCCACGTTTTAAATAATGATACATATTTAATTTCCACATTAATTGCCCGTTTGCTCAAATTAAAAATGATAAATGAAAATAGGAAAGAAAATTTCAAAGAAACTTATAAATGTTCAAAATCATGCTCTACCAAATTTTACGATAAATTAATGATTTAAAAAATTCAAAAACGGACCAAAGACATAATCAATAAGACGACAACCTCTTGTCCACAACTGGATTTTATTCAGCTGTTAAGACAGGAAATATTCTTTTGGAAGAAGTCGTTTCATGCCCTTGGAATGTTGGAGAAATTTTGTTTCTCCAACATCATAATCGTTTCATAATCGTTTTAAATATGAAACGATTAAAAGAAGGATAAATCATACAGGGTTAGCAGAAATGAATGACCAGATTTTAAAAATTTATATTTTCGAAACTATTATATACATATTACAATAAGTAATACACGAAATTAAAGAAAAATATACCAAGTTTTATTTCAGTTACAAATGTTCGATGTGTGACCCTTCTGTTACACGACAAACATCTAATCTGTAATCAATTCGTTCCACACATATTGTAGTTTGACACTGTCGATGGTTCTTTAAGTTCTTGCAGTGTTGTCGGCATCGGTGGTTCATAAACAGTAAACAGTGTCTTTGACCTAACCCCATAAAAAACTTGTTATGTTTTTCTTCAATTTCGGGTATAACTTATTGTAATATGTATAATAGTTTCGAAAATATAAATTTTTAAAATCCGGTCGTTCATTTGTGCTAACCCTGTATAGGAAGCTTTTGCACATCCTTTAGATCCTTAATAAAATCAAACATAGACAGAAATAGATACACGATAAAATAATTATAACTTTTCCAAATATATAAAGCTAGTCGAAATACATTGACAAAAAATGAAGTTGCAAAACCCTGAAGAACGAACTTTATTTTACATGCGCTTAGTTTAAGAGCGCGTTTAGAGCGCGTTTAGAGCAATATAAATAATAGAAATAATGAAAATGGCGTTGGATTTTTTGTATATTTCAAAATTAAAAAGAATATAGATTATAAAGACCAAAATAATTTTCATTTCTAAAACATTCGACATTAGAATGGATCGATGTCTCAAAACACTGAATGTGCAATACGTTTTGGGCTAAAATATTATTAATGCGGTGGAGAGAAGTTTTTGATAATAACTATTTTTTAGAAAACCAGCCCAGAAAAGTCTTTTGTAATGACTGAATTTCATAAGATAAAGATTGTTTCTTTCATTAAAAGAAAAAAAAATTCGTTATTACAATTGTATATCGTGTAGGTAAATAACAGCAAACATGCACGAATTCGGAAAGTTAAATTCTGTGTGAATTTCTTTCCGATCACTAAATATCTATTACCTAATAACTTCAATAATTTATTGTTAATCTTATAGTTAAAATTCATTAATCTTTGAATACAAGGCGACTACAATTGTATTGGCTCTGACTATATGTGTAGACCATTGACTGTTATACAGGTATTTAAATATCATTACTTTACTGTAATTTAATTCCTATATGTATTAAATATAATGAAGAAAAAAACTTTGTACACTTTATTTATTCTTTAACAAAGCAGAAAATTTTATAATTATCTCAAATATCAGGTTTCATCGAAATCAGTAGACGGAGGAACATGATAAGCGCCTGATTGCTTTCGTCTGCATCATCGAATTTAGAGACTACGTAGAAAATTTAAATTTATTTCAGGATCATTATGCATTTTCATCAAATCGAGGTTATTTTCCCCCTCTTACCATATTGCATTTCGTTAAAAGTGATTTATTTTCCCTCGATATAATAATAATCAGCGGCACACAGAGAGGCAGAAATTTAAAACTTTTTATTTATTTTTTTTATTCATTCTTCAAGCATCAAACAGTAACGGATTGAGAAGGAGCAAGTTGGAAGGCTTGGAAGGGTTGGGCTGTTAAGGGGGTAAGGGGAGCATTAGCTTTCCATGGCCAATTGAGTGAAATTTCGATTGGACCAGGATATGCTGATCCTATCGCTCTTAATGATAGACCGGTCCCGCCAGGGTTCCATTGAGCCTCATTCACCTCTGATTATCACGTGCCATGAAAAAGCGACGACGCTTACGTTGGAGGGTATGGGGGTTGCCCTTTTTAATCCACCCAAACCACCCAACCACCCACCCTCCCACCCACCTACCCATCAGCCTCTCCTCCATTCTTAATGCACACGAGTCCTCCGCAAGAGGAGCTCCTCTTCGATATGACACGTTATAAATCACACTGTTCCCTCGTAGCCATCCTCCTTCCATCATTTCCCCTCCCTAGTAACCCCCTCCCCTCCTCCACCGCACATACCCTCCTCCATCTTTCTTTCTCCTTTTTTCTACTTTTCCTGCACGGATTCGGTAATTATCGGAGCTGGTCGGCGCCAAATCTCGCGTTGGTACTATCGAAAGGAATGAAGGGAAGACGAGACGGGGAACCAGGACGCTAATGGGGGGCTCTCTTTCTCTTTCTCTCTCTCATCGTCATTTAATCAACCAGGAACTTCACAAATCACTGAAGGAAAAGGGGAAAAATATGAAACAAAAACAAAACAAGGAGATATAATTTTGTTTTCGTTCTCTTCCTCTTGTCAATATGCCATCCGCTGTGGGCTTCATCTGTAATTGATAATAAAAGAGAGGGAAAAATAACAACAAACGCAACAACTCAAATTCCAATAAAGGAGAATTTAAATTGAAGAGGGAAAAAAAATTAAATAATGTAAGACTAAAAATTTTTCACTTAATTTCACTCACTCGGACAACAAAACTTCATCTCGTACAATGCTATTTACTCACTGAAATGAAAACAAAACCAGCATTAAGTCAACTCAGCATTAAATCATATTTACCATATACTAAAATGCATTATAAACTTTTACATTTGATCATATTTATAGTTACAGAATTAAATTCGGAGTATTCGTTCCTTCTTGGTTAGTTGGAGTGAGTTGGTTGCTCATATTGATTCCGCTGAACGTATTCAATTTTTTTCTTTCCTGTATATTAATCACACATCAAAATGATTCGCATCAGCTAATTAAGCACGTAAATAAATTGAATTCCTGCAGAAATAAATAGAAAATATGTTCGTTAATGAATATTACAAAATTGATCTGGTTAACCTTCGAGAGTTTGATTAACAATTCATTATGTTCCGAAAAAAGAATTTAAACTATTTCAAATACAAACCTGCCGGGAGTTGAAATTACAAAATGACTGAATTATAACAATTTCATACAATTGTCCTGGCGATACAGAAATCTGAATGTATATTACTTCCGAAGTATTACTCAATCATGTTCGTTTCATCTTTCTTCAAATCTTGGTTATTTATTATTAATTATAAATAAACAATTACAAATTTTTTCAACAACTGGAAATTCTTCAGCATCAGAACTATTGAATGGGACGGATGTAACATTTTCATGGTGGAAAAAATGAAGCAGTGGTGTACCGTATTTGTTTCATCAGTAAAAATTCTTTTTCGGGGGATTTGGACTGATAAAATTCTATACGTCAAGTAGTGAAAAATGTAATATAGTGACTTTTAAAGAGACATTTCTAAGAATTTTTCCAAGAAGTATACACTACCCTATCAAAAGTTATGGGACAACCCTGATTTGCATGAAAATGGGACAACCCTGATTTGCATGAAAATGGGACATTCCTTTGCAATTTCACTGTTGGCATTCTTCCCAACACTACATAACAGAGAGTATGATATTATGAGATGATGCTTGCATGAATGCTGTAAGAATGTCTCAAAGAAAAGAGGTACAATTGTTGGGTGCCATCTCGCAGGCAAAACTGTTAGAGACACGTCAAACCTCCTAAACATCCCGAAATCGACCGTTCACAAGGTCATCCGGGCATGAAAAGAGAAAGGCACCACAAGTGTTCCGCCTAGGACTGGAAGACCCAAGATCAAGTCGGCCAGAGACCAAAGGGCTCTTCGTAAGTGGTCACTGCAAACCGTCACAAATCGCTTGATGGACTGACAAGATCGTTCATAGAGTCGACGGGAACAACTGTGAGCACCTGACTGTTCGCAGGGAACTGCATGCAATGGGTTTTTATGGCAGAGCGTCAGCTCACAAACCTCACGTCAGCACCAGCAACGCAGCGAGGAGATTGCAATGGTGCAAAGAGCGACGACATTGGACTCTGGATCAATGGCGAATGGTTGAATGGAGTGATGAGTCTCGCTACACCATCTGGCAATCGGATGAACGGGTTTGGGTATGGCGAACGCCCTGCGAAGGTTATCTGCCAAGCTGTGTTGTGCCCACGGTGAAGTTCGGCGGAGGGTCGGTGATGGTCTGGGGGTGCATTTCATTGTATCGGTTAGGTGCAATCGTTTCTGTGGACGGACATCTAAACGCAGAATGTTACCAAAACATTCTGGACAACGCAGCACTCCCGTCTCTCTGGCAGCACTTTGGCAATGGCCCTTTTCTGTTTCAGCACGATAACGCACCTTGCCATAGAGCAAGGGCTGTAGGCATATGGTTTGATGAAAAGGGGGTTCGAGAACTTGACTGGCCTGCACAGAGCCCCGATCTGAACCCCATCGAACATCTGTGGGACGTGTTGGAACGTCGATTGCGCGCATGTGCGGAACGCCCATAATCCATGACCAAAATGTCCAAGACACTTATGGCAGAATGGCGAAAATTACCTGTCGAAACGTATCAAAAACTTGTGGACAGTTTGCCCCAGAGAGTAGAAGCTGTGATAGCAGCAAAAGGTGGACCAACAAGATACTAAAATATGTATATTTTTGAGTGTTTCTATTAAAGTGATGGTGTCCCATGACTTTTGATAGGTTAGTGTATATTGTATAGATTTACTCAAATTTTAAAGAAATATAGTTTTGTATAGGTTTATCGAAGATTTTAAAGACATATACTTTGTATAGAGTTATCAAAAAAGAATTATATATTTATATAAAATTAATTTAATTTCTTGGATTTATAAATTCTTGTAGTCAAATCAACTATTTGTTAATGCTTTCTTTTTATTTTCATTAAATCTGAGATTATAAAATTAATTATTTTTTAGTTTTTATATATTAATTAATTCCCTCAGGATAAACTTTGCTAAATTACAAATTTTGATGCTCGTTTTAATCTCAGATAATAAGAGATTTATGACTTTAAAATTATAAATATTTAGAGAAAAACTCATTTCGTCCAAATCCGTTGAAAGTAAATTTTTTTCATATGGTCTTCATATAAACAGTTTTTTAATAGATTTGGTAAAAATAGGCATTTTACAGTAATTCAAATACAAACTCAAGTCTTCCAGTTGAATCAAATTCCAGTTTGTATTATCCAATTCTACAGTAAAAAGAACGTTTCACTTAGAACAAAAATATCATAGTATTTTCTAATCTTCCTATATTCTTTTAATCGATTGCATGAGGTAATAAATAATTACTTAGCTCTTTTAAAGCAGTTAGGAAAAGACGTCTCCACAAATTTAGTAATAAACTATTTACTCAAATTACAAATGCGGTCTCACTGATGCCGACTTCAGTTATACTAGTTTTTGAACTTTATGAACATACCAAACCTCTTATAAATATAAATTAAATACTATTAGATTTGCCTGAGGAAAAAATTATTATATTGTCATGTATATATATTAATTCATTCAGTATATTAATTTATTCAATTCAGTACTTGGATTTCATTTCTCAGAAATCTCAAATTTTATTCCAATAACATTTCCACGAATCTGTATTCGTCCTTCTTCATTTCCGGCTAAGTATATTTGCTGACAAAGCATAAACTTATATAAACAGCATACAAAATTTGTTTCAAATTGGTAATTAATTCAAGAGGAAGAAAGAAACGAATAAGAGAGCTTCCATTGTTATGCAATAAAATTAAAAAAGAAAAAATATCAACAGTTATTTTTCACTCTTAACTACGGAAGATATTTTTGTTCATTTTTTAATTATATTTCTAAAGCGTCATATAAAGCAAGTAAGGTGAAACTCATCAATATGTTTATCATGTACTCTTATTCCAACTTTTCAACATTCGAATAAAAAGCATTTATGTTTGTTGGAAGAATGACGTGAGATAACGAGTGATACTTTTTCTGTTATTTATACGCATTTTTAGATGCCCCAAGCACTTTCGATTATGATAGAATATGACCTAATTAGAAAAAGATTTTGTATTAAAAGGTTTAGAATAAAATGTTTTTTGATGTCGACGTTTTCGACAATGCTTCTGTGCAAAGCAGTGAAAAAAGACTTCTCATAAATATTTTGTGAATAATAATTCTGATACTTAAAGAAGATTAATAAACAATCATAAACTTAAATCTTCTGTTCGAAATATAAAAAAATAACCACTATGAATTCGCCATAATTGCTGTGAATATTTCGCGATGAATATTTTATCGACTGTGCTTCAATTACATTAAAATAACTGGCACTTGAATAGAAGAAGAACCATGCTTTTGTTCACAAACATTTTTTTTGTGTATCTGGACGCACATTTCTACTACATGGTGGTCACTGCTCAACAGAAATTTGGTCGTGATAGAAAGTAAATGTTTGTAAATAAGATGAATTTTCTTCTTATATTCAAGAAAAAAATATTGTTAAAAATGGGACTTGAAACTATCTGTTTTCCGATATCACGCAAAATCGTTAGGAATAATTTATAAATTGAAATTAAATAAAAATATTAAGAAATGGTCATATGCAATTTGTATAAGATTAATTCTTTTACAATATATAGTAAAGATTCGATGACAATACTTAAATTTGCTAAGATTTCAGATTTAACTCGACAGAGGATTAAGAAGATCTTCATATGGTAAAGAAATTATCTCCCCTTAATAAGAAATTATCTCCCCTTATCTTATTTCCTGGTTTGTTTGAGTACGTATTGGGAGCAAGATTTGGATTAAAAGCTTTATTAGCAGCCGCGTTTTAAAAAAAGATGAGAAAAAAAAGAAAGCTACAATTATATCTGTATACTTTTTCTCTTTACAATCAAGTCCAGAGTTAACAAGTTTTCCATCCCATAATCCGGCAAGTAATTATTTTTTTAATATAATAGAATAGATAAGATTGGGTCATATTCTTTCAGTTAACAAGGGAATATTTTTTTTCATTGATTGAAAATGCAGGAGAAAATGTATAAAAAAATGGATAGAGATTATAAGTAGTAATTTTTTCGTTAAGGTAAATGGTTTTGTAAGATAATTTTTTTCTTTTTTTTATAATCACTTGTTTACCAAAAAAATTAACAAAAACTAAAGGAAAGAGTGCTTCCTTTTATTTAATTTCTTTTGTTTTTTGGATTAATTCGAATTTTTTAATTCAATTCCTTTCCCTAAACTTAAGCGGAAGAAGAAAAAAAAGGTGTGACGAAATTAATTTCTTTAAGAAAGAGAAAAATTTCCTCTGCAGGAAGAAAGAGGATAAATCGGTTACTTTTTATTCGCATTGATTCAACTGGAAAATCGAATTATTTTCTCGGATTAGGGCATATTATTAAAAAATGTAATTGTAATGTAACACCAGCGATCCCGGACAGAATGAACCGCAAAGGGTTGCCAAAAGGTTGCTCACCAATAATAATAATAATAATAGATGAAAAAAAATTCGTGAAACTGAGCTATTCTTTAATAATAATAGTTTAAATATTTTAATGGTAGTAGTGGTAATGATGTTCAAAAATTTATCCGATCGTTCATATAATTTAATAAAGACATTCACATTGGAATATGAATATAATGACGATTCCAAACAGATTTACTCCTCCATCGCCGTTAACACGAAGTCTTCATTGGCGTTGATGTTTCATCATTCTGACACCAGACGTCATGCCCTGTCAAAGCGGTTTCTTAATCTTACCAGCTGTGTACTTTCTCAACTCAGTTCATGCCAGGAAAAAAACAGATTTTATTTTTACATTTATTTACTTATTTATTTTTAAATTTGTTATTTTTTTATAATGTTTGAATGATTAAGAATTCCTTCAGTTTTCTTTAAATATATATTTGTAATACTTATTTATATTTTCACATACAGACAACTTACTGGAATAATACCAAGAAATTAAGATATTTTTTTAAAAAAATCACTTGTTCTTATTATCCTATCAAACAGCACTTAAAATGCACAAAAACTTTTTATAAATTTTATTGAATTATGTAATATTTGTTTATTACTTTTTTTCCCGCCTCAAAGGCGGTACTCTAAAGCGACAGAGAATGTGAAAGAATAGCATAATAGAACATCCTCTGATACATCCCATTATCATTATTATTATTATTATTATTATTATTATTATTTTATTATTATTATAGAGCAATAACAAGTTTACAGATCTCGAGACTCTTGTTTCTAAAAAGGATATCAGAATTCTCCTCCGTTCAAAGTGTGATACGAACGTGTAACAAATTCGTTCGAGTATTAAAGAGAATATATGAAGAAGTGAATATAACTATGATATAAAAATTTAATAAATGGTAAAAATCATAGATTTCGTTGAAATTATAATTTGCGGCTTAAAATTTTAGGCAAATGAAAGATGAAAAGAAAACCCCATATAATCACTGATTTTGTCAATTAACGTATGCATACATAAAATAAAATTTTAGATTTTGTCTGTACAGTAAAACTTGACGCCAAAAGATGTATCTATTATAAAAATAGCACTAAAATACAGGTGTGTCTATTTTATAGGCACTGAATTCAAATCTGTTTTGAAGTGTGCAATGTTTTCATCTTAACCTAACAAACAACCTCATTAGCACGAGTGAAATTGACTACAATTCACTGCAAAGCATAATATTCTCAACGGTGTTCTTATATTGCATATTTTTAAGATAATAACATTTCTCAATTTCAAATGCCGAATGAATTTTTTTCTAGCAATGCTTACAAATGTATCTATTACGGTTTGTCGTAATGTCGCGCAAAAGTGGAGACAATGGATGAGCCGCTGCAAATGCAGATGTTGCTGTCGTTGGCACTATCAAATATATGATTAAAAGAAGAAAAAATACAAATAAAAAAGAATACAGTTGGCGACGACACGTGTTTGCAATGAAACAAAATTATCTCTCTTTTTTTATTTTTTTTTATTCTTGGAAATCTGGCTAGATTGCATACTGTCGAAATGTCCTCTTTTCGTTGTTGTTCATTAAAACTGAATGATGTTTGAATTCGACTGATGTCTACAAGAATTATAATTTTGTTCTACAAGAAGTGTATTTTACGGATATTTAATTTTTTTTTCATTGTAATTGATGGATTTCCTAAAAATGATATAGTAAAAAAACTCTGTTTAAGTGTTCAGATCCTTAAAAATTTTCTTTTTAAAAAAACAAAGTGAAGGCCAGTACTGAATTTCATTTTTTCCTTTCGAATTTATTCCCCCTTGAAAATGCGATTGTTTCGTTTGAAATATTGTGCTGAGAAAATAAGTAGGAACTTCTTCGTAAATAAGAAAACTTAAAAAAAAAATCGTAAACTTTCTAACGTTTAATTTTCAATGGAACCCAAAAACATTAAAATAGATTATGGCATTACAGTTGATATCACGCACAAATAATCTTTCAATAATATTACATGTCTAATTATGATTCTTTTCAAAATTTGAGATGTTTATGAAAAATAAAACATGTATGTGTTAGCAGTTGCACTACATAGACCAATGGTTTAATATATAAACAATTGAGATTAATAAATGTACAAGAAGAGGCATTTGTAAAGATCAAAGTAAAACATTAAATATGCGAAACTTATTCTACTGCAACTACAGTGTGCTCTTAATCAAATACCACCAAGTAAGTAAGCAGCAATTTTAGTAACACTCTGTACAGTATCGTCTCTCGGTAAAGTATGGTTAATATTGCTTTAGAATCCTATGCAGAAAGATTATTGCTAAAGATTATTAGCAACAGAGCGTATCCAGAATCTTTGATATTCGGAGAAGATACAAAAGTTTTTATATAAATACTGGTGAACAGTAATGATATTCCATGCCTTGTCCCTCCCCCCATTCACCCCTAGAAGAGGTACGCCACTGTTGCTAAATTATTTTGTAGCGTAGCTTATAAGACAAAGCCTCCATAAAAGTCTCAATTCGTTGCATTTAAATTAAAAAAATAAGCCTTTGAACGTTCCTCTCTTAAAATCATTAACTGAAGTATTGAGTACCATCAGGAAAAACAACATTAGTCATTCATTCTATTATATATTAAAGAATAGTCAAATAGCGTTCTCCAAAATGACAAGGCCAGCTGTGTCTCTGTAAATATGCAATTTAGCAATTTATCATTTGCACCTTGTATTATCAGCCGACAAGGATGATAAAATATTTAAAAACAAATTAAATTTGTTTGTGTCAGAAATTTCTTTTAATGTTTACATGGCCTAAATATTTATTAAAAAAATCGCCAAAGTTTTAAGGATCTCATAGTTAATATATATGAGAATGCCTATTTGATTCGTGAGAATCGTTTTATAACACCAAATGCAATACGCATGTTGGTTTGACATGTAAGTAAACATAATCGTTATGAAAGCATCATAAAAAAGCATCGTAAAATTCTTTAAAATATAATTTTTACAATAATAAAAAGTAGCATTTTTTATTAGGTCATTTGTTCCATGTTGTTGCTTTGCTCTTCATGAATCTATAAATTAACCAAAAAAAAGTTAATTCTGTTATCAAATGAAGTTTCTATGAATTTTTTTCTATTTCGGTCTGAAATTTTGTAGCATTAATAGACAGTAGTAAATGTTACAGATGGCCATTGTTTTCTTTGAAGAATATAAAAAAATAATCGAACCCTTTTGCTGAAATTAGATTCACAGACGATTAAGAGTTTCTGGTTTGCAAGTTTTTATCCGATATTGACGTCACAAAATTGTTAAATAATTTATTACTAATAAAAGATAATGAATGAAAGGTTTATTTTATTTTAGAACGATTTTAGAAAGAGTTTTAAAATATCAATCTATCGGTACCTTTATTTATTAGAAGATAGAAATAATTTAAATTTGAATTAAATCATATAAGAGTATCTTTTTCATTCTAACAAAACCAATACAGAAGGACAGAGATTCGGAACAATTAAGAAAAAACACAGTCTTCCAATTTATTAAAATTTTACCCGTAAAGTCCAGAGGAAAAAAAAGAGCCGAAACTGTGAATATGCGGGTTGTTTTTTCTGAAGTTTTACCCATTGCTTTTTAAGATTTACTCTTATCTACTCTTAAAATTTCATCGTTTGACAATAAAACAAAAAAGTACTTCATGTATAACGAAAATGGAAGAAGTCAAGAAACCAAGCCAACAATATTAATGATTTATTCTGATTATTAATTTTATTGTTCGGAGTAATTTAATGTTTGTTTAATAATACAGTGATGATGCAACCCTTGTAAATATATGTTTAATAATAAATAAGTTAATATACCGATAACAAAGTTGAGATGTTGACGTGGGTTGTTGTTCTTTCAAAATTACGTTAATATCTCAACTAGGGTAAGTGTATATTTTATTTAATTAAATAATTAATTTATTTATTATTAAACAAATCTTAGCAAGGAGTGTATCATCACTGTATTAATAAACAAATTTTATTGTTCTCTTGTTATCCGGCTATTTGTTCTTTGCCACTCACTGACGATATGGATCTGAGTCAATTGTACGTATTAAACATTTTCCACATTGTATTGTGGTTTCCATTCTGCTTGTATTTAAACTAGTATTTCTTTGGCCAATGATTTTAAATAATGAAAATATGGAATCGTTCTATTACTCATTTATACATATAG
The DNA here is from genome assembly GCA_023313115.1 of Rhysida immarginata. Lineage (NCBI taxonomy): Eukaryota > Metazoa > Arthropoda > Chilopoda > Scolopendromorpha > Scolopendridae > Rhysida > Rhysida immarginata. The sequence continues at coordinate 1,534,152 of JAHWFO010113004.1, read as the reverse complement.
GTTGAGAATCGGTAGAAAATAATACACAATACTTAGCGAAAATCATGTATTATAATCAAAGTATTACGATATGAATATTTTTTTCATATACGAAGCTTTTCATCAAAAGTTATGCTTTGAATAGATTTTTAGATTCTATACAAGTTTTTTTTTCATTTTCTTAATTTTCAGAAGCTAAAACCAATATGCAATACAATATTTTTTCACGTGTTTCCTGTGGCTATAGGTCCTCTTTTAAAAAACATCGATTGGGAAAATGTTTTGCTTTATAAAATTTCCTTCAATATTTCTCAAGTTTGTTTTTGCGTGAGAATGTATTTAGTGATACTCTTTTTAGTCTATAATAAGTATTTCTCTTTCATTTAGATTATTCTGTTATCAATATTCAGATTCTTGAAAAGTGAGATTATAGAACAATCCGCAGATATGAAGAGCTCATTTCCAAAAAGTACTGAATCAGCTTTATATATTTTAAAACTTTCTTTTATTATGTAGTGAGTATATTTGCTTGCAAAAGGCACAAAATCTCATTTTATCTGTTAACTAACGTTTCCATTTTGTTTCAGAAGCGTTAGTCCTTACAGTGAAACTTTCCGAAAGGGCCAATTGAAGAAAGAGGCTCATACATGAATGCTTCATGTCTGGATGGTTTTCTTAAAAGAATATCTTCCAACCAGTTAGAGTTGTTCATTTTTTAAAAATTCTTGAGGTCAGAATAAAAAATAGTTGTAAAAGAATGTGGTGTTGGATTTATTACTTCTTTTCTGTTAGAGGTCACTTTTATTTGCCTGCTGATAGGGCATTCGGTAGAACAAACACGCTGACACGATTGGAGGGGACTACTCTCTTATCTGAAGAGGAATTGAAGATTTTCAAGCATATTTTATCTCTTGTTTATTTCCTGAGTGGATTCCGGGAGTAACTTGCCTTTCACATTTTAGGAAGGAGGGTGCTTCATTGCTTCCTATGATTGGATGTCATATTTACAAAATGATATGAAATCTCAATAAGAGTTTAAACTAACCGAAGCAAAAATTCTAAAGATCGTACTCAAAAAACGTTCACTCAATTTATGCAGGATTCTTCTGGTGTACATTTTCTTTTGAAGAGGGCAACGCTATGATTTCTTTGAATGAGGCAACTGATAATAAGATATTCAGATCGCGATTAGAATTATCAGATATTACAGCTGACAATGGGAATCTTAAATGCTCTGCAAAGAGAGTGGAAAGAAGGAATGGATAAATAGATATGATGAGATCTCAAAATTGTGCATTTGTGCAGTCATGAACTGCAAATAGTAAATGCTCTCATTCAATGTATTTTCTAAGCATGTTCTAGGTGAAAATTAGCGTTTCGTGAAGAATTTCTTTAGGAAATGTTCCGCAACTTAGTAAATTTGGAAACCACTGCTCTAAAAACTAAAGAGGCTAATTATGCAATGTTAACATTATTTAAGGCGAATATTTATAGGCATATGAAACTCTTGCCCGGCTTCTAAAATGAATAAATTCAAAATAATATTAAATTGCTGGACGTTTTCTTTTATGAGCGATATTGGCACTATTTATTTTTGGAATGAATTTCCACTTTGAATTTATTTCAGTTACCGTCATAAATCCAGAGATGAGGCTGGTTAAATTCAAGACTTGCTCCAAAAGGAACCTAGTTCCGAGTTTTTCTGAAAAGAACCGTAGTGCGATTGAAAATATTCAATTTAATGATAAAATAATTTGCAATATATCCTCCAATGAAGCATTTTAAATAACTTAATATACAATTATTATGACTGAAGTGAAATTAGAAAATAATTAAAAAATTTGTTTCCTGAAAAATTAGTAGTTCGTACTTGGGGCCCATTTGGAAACGAGCTCTTCATAAATCAACAAGGAAAGAAGTTATGAATATTGTACCAATAAGAGCTTTATAGAAAAGCCCTTTTTTAAAATATATTGTTTGAATCCAACAATTTTCACACCTCTTTACGAAAAAAGGCTTTAATAAATCTTCTTTGCTAAGGAAATAAATAGTCATCAGGTTGAGACTATCAAAGAATGGATATTATATCAAATTGCCCATTTTATATAAAATTAAGACTAAATATAAAATTAAATATTTTTCCGGTTTGATTTCATAATTTACTTAATTGTTATATCCAAGAAGGAAAAAAAAAACAAAACATTCTTTAATCCATCAACGTAATTGCACTTTTCCAAGCAAATCTGGAGATGAGGACCTGAAAGTGCCATCTAACGTCAGAGGACGGCAACAATCTTAAGAGATATTCGTTGATTGATCAAGTGACCCATTATTTTTAATTTTAGTCTTAAAATTAATAAAAGTATTAAATTTTTGAGAATAATAATTTAAAAAGCCCAAGGTGTCTTTTTGTAATCGCTTGTCCTGTAAATGATCCGTTGTCAATTTTCTTATTGGAGTTTTGTTATACGAGTAGATTCTGGCAATTTTCAATTTTCAATCTTTATATGTCTATATAATTTTATTATAGTTTACCTGTTATAGTTTTTCGAACCAGTCATTCCAATTTAAAATCTATGGATTAAAAATACTAAACATATCAGACAGGAATACATTTCAGTTGTTTTATTTTATAGTGAGAGGGGAGGCTGTCTATTCGTATAACATTTTTCTGATCAATCTCATTAAATTTTAGAACGAAACAGAAGAAAAATAAAAAAGTAAATACCGACTCTCCTCGTTTGAACTTTTTAAAAATGTCGTCGTTATGGAAAGCGTTATAGAATAAAGAGGCGTTTATAGAAATTAACACTTAACCCTTTAAAGAATTCTTTCGTGACACTATGAACTTTTGGACTGACACAGAAACGAAAGACATTTTAATTTGAATAATCATACAATAACGGTTAGTTCCATTTTTAATAAACTAAGTCCTTCATTATATGAAAAGCACAACCAAAAATAGTCTATATGTGGACATTTTAGACCTACAATAAATCAAAACTGAATATTTTCACCTGCTTAAACTAATCTTTAAATGAAATAAATTTTATATTCTTTAATTATTACAATTGATATAGAAATTTCAGATCATAAAACCTATGAACTGCAGCTTATTTTACCTGTCCGGATGTACATATACTGTACAGTGTAGATACAAAAATGAGCCGCCCCCCCTCCTTTTATTTTCGTAACCGAAGCAGAAATGTCAATTTTGATGAATTCAATGAATAGAAAGTTGTGGGTGACCTATCCCATGGTGCGCTTTTCATCATCTCAAATATGCAAATTAGGACACATTCAAATCCTATCTTAAAAACCGTAACAGATACACGAAAAATTCCATTTGAAGACTTGTTCACCATGGAATTCCGAACAAAACAAAAAATTTGTTCCAAAATCCGATGAACGGATCACCAACAATCCAAATCAGAAGATCATGTTGATCATTTCAGGAATAGTGTAGCTTGCCATCCTGGAATTGTTCTGTCTTCTGTATGCTGACACATGTCTTTTATTTGTTTTGCATCATGAAAGTGAATGTTATTATGGTAATTTTTGGTAACTTCTTGATTTGCATGTTGAACATTCAAATGTCTTTTTAAGTGCATAGGGAGGTAACTAATAAATTCAACATGTGATTGTTGGTGGTCCGTTCATCGGATTTTGGAAATTTTTTTTTGTTTTGTTCGGAATTCCATGCTGAACAAGTCTTCAATTTGAATTTTTCGTGTATCTGTTACGGTTTTTAAAATAGGATTTGAATATGTCCTAATTTGCATATTTGGGATGATGAAAAGTGCACCATGGGATAGGTCGCCCACAACTTCCTATTCATTGGATTCATCAAAATTGACATCTCTGCTTCGGTTACGAAAATAAAAGAGGGGGGGGCTCATTTTTGTATCCACCCTGGCCCGGAAAGTTTTTTTTCGGAATTGTTTCCAGGCCTGTTTTATTTTGACCACCCTGTATAATGAATTTGAGATGAAGATGTACTTTTCTATTCAATTTAGCTTTTTAATAATGATAATATCAATGCACTTTCCATGAGCAATTTTGATGTTATCTTTTGTCCTTCAAAGTAGCCTACACTAAAATCCTTTGAACATTGAAACTCTATAAAAAAATTCTTGTTCAAACTTAGTAGTTCGAAAGTGTTCATAATATGAGAAAACAGGTCCTGGGTTGGATTCCTGTTAATTTTAAGAGGCTGGGTCAATTAATAACACCGATCTCGTGTTTTATACTCTAATGATAGTCATTATGGTTTCGGGTACCGCCCAGTTCAAAGGCGATTATTCACTAAACCAGAAGCTCTACGAACTTTTATTTTAGAAAAAAAAAGTTCTTAATGAAGTGACATTAAAATTTATAATGGTAAACGTATGTATTAACAACCTCTTTTCTTCCTTTTTTAAAATAGCATGTATCGTTCAAAATTTAATATTGAAATCAGAATCTAGATTTGCCTATCAATTGCAAATGTTTCAAGAAAGCAAACAAGTTTAAATGGTTAAATTAAATTAAACTCATAAAAAAATTGAAAACCTGGAAAATAACCTTGTGAGCTCACGGCCAACCTGATTTGGTTTTTTTTTTAAAAGGTTAAACATATGGAAAATTAGGTTTTGATTAGAATAAGAATTAGCCTTTTAAAAATACATCTGCGTCGACAAATTGTAAAATATAAATAACACGCTAAAGACCTTCAGAAGCGAATTTAATAAACGCAAACAGAAGCAGAAATAGAAAAATTTTAGTTCCTTATAATTGATCCGGTTATTTTTTGTTGTTTTAACTATAATAAATATTTTTTAATATAGTCACATCATTCTTTTTTTTTATTACCGATAGTAGTTTTTAAAATCAATTTTTCCAACTCATAATTGCAGATTAATGTCACTTGCTGCTTAATTACGTTAGTATTTATAATAAAAAATTCTATCGTCTCTCAATTTATAATTCGCTTTCACACGCTTAGCGGTGAAGCTCTCCGTTTTAAATCTCTTCATAAAGATGAATATTAGATTATTTATGCATTGTTGATGACATACATAAACTGGATTAAATTCTGTTCATTTTATTTACATAGTAAAATGAAATTTTTTTATATAGAAGATCATAAATCGTATCTATAAAATTAAACATTAATGGCCTTACCTAATGAAAATAAAAGTTCAGAGAAGTGTTTACCGGTAAGGAGGCCTTTTGCTTAAAATTATCAAATATTTTTATTTAAGGATTATATGATGTACGTGAAAATGGATTAATAAAAAACAACTCAATCAATTACTGATTAATGTTGAATATTTAAAATGATAAGTAAAAACGAATAAGATCACGACTTAGCCATGTAAATGAGAATAAAAGATTTATGAGTAATCAGATAGATTTCATGAATAGTACTCTATAATAAAAGTTTTGTTTTCTTTTTTTTAACAGTCATTAACTGTCTATGTACAAGAAATTTCTTTTAGATAGAGTTTTCGACTTTCCAATTTCATTTATAATAAATGTTTCATTATATAATTGAAAAAGTTTTAGCAAATACTATCCACAAAAGAGATCTACTTAAATTATGCGATTTTAATTTGGTCGTCTAACTCTAAAATAAAGTAGCTTACAACATTATCTTACGCAACGCCTTTTCCCTCTCTGTTACCTCGAAGCGTCAAGATATCAAATCCCTACGTTTAATTCGATAATAAAAATCGCCAAAACAAGGAAACTTATAGAGCATTTAGCATTCCACCCACTTAGCATTTACTCTGTGATTCCATCCCATCCGTGCCGCTTCATAAAGAACTGGCGCAATATGACTGAAACACGTAGTCTGATCAAGGAATTAGATTAAGATTCTTAATCTAATTCCTTGGTCTGATAAAGATATTTAAAATTGAACCCCCATAGATCCCATAGATAATAATCACTAGAAGCTATACTTTCCCATTTAATTCTTTCAAGATATAGAATGCTCTACCAATCGAGATAAAAAACTCAAATATTCACAAAATTGTAATTATGTACATAGAAATTTCTTATTGTAATCATTAAGAAATATGTAATTTAAAAACAGCTTGACTGGATATGATTTAAGATCTAATGATTCAATGTTACATTTCACTATACATTTTCCCTTATCTGTGTTCTTTCTCTCTTTATTGTATCGTCCCACGGGACGCAAATTGTAAATAAATAAATAAATTGCGATAGTAAACGAGAACTCTCCCCCCCCCCCTAAAACTATTTACTTTTTACCATATAAACAGAATCATAATATGTAATTTGATTGGATGGCCTTTCCCTTCACTGAATGAAATAACTGCTTAAAGAAAAATATACTTTCAAACAAAAAGCAAAACTGATAAGAAATTAATTGTCGAAATTCTTTTGTAAATTTTAAAAATTTGATGGTCTTGGTTTTTGAAATGTTGTATTTGCTTGAAACGTCAAATTTTCATTTTTTTAGAGGACGATGTTACCGAGCTCAAGATTATTCTTGAGAAAAGACGATTAAAAAAAAAAATTTCTAGAAATATTTTTATGACAACTCTACAACAGATACGGTTAGAACAGTTTAAAGAGCAATTACCTAATAAGTTTCTTTTTTCAAATAAAATCGGAATTTCATCTGATAATTCACTGTCTCCATCATATGGATTTTGTGATTTTGCCTTGTTATTATTCAAGTTAATTTCGTTCGGGGACCATGAAACATTTGATCAATTTGCATATGAAGATTGCAATCTGCAAATATAGTACATGATTAAGACATGAAAAGTCTTAAAGAGGAATTTTTTCACGCCAAACTTCAGATGTTGAAGTTGTAGATGAATTTTTCTTTCCTATTTTCATCAATAATTTCATCAATAGTACTTGAGTCTTCAAACAAGACTAATAACTGTTTTAGGTATACATCCTAAACGTTATCTACAACCATTAAGGTGCTGGAAAAAAGTATAGAGACGGGATGAAAATGCAAATAAACGTAGCAAATCCATGCTGATTTTATTGTTTTTTTATAGACGTGAATTAGATGATACAAAACGTTGTTTCCAGAAGCATTTAACAAAGAACAAGGAATCAAATGCAAATTAACGGCCATTATGCCAACCTACCCTCTTGCAAGTTGGAAAAAAAGTTTAGAGTCTCACGTTTAATACGCGATAAAGGCACCCTTTTTCTCAATGACCTTTATTAATCTGTTTGTCATTGATTCACTGAGTTTCACTAACACTCCTGGATCAAGGTTTTGCCATGCTGCAGTGATACTATTCACCAATTCTTCTTTATTACTGTTCTGACGGAAATTGCTATATACAGAACGCACTAAGATTCTCCAAATGTTCTCCACTGGTTGAGATCTGGACTCCGGGATGGCCAGTCTAGAGCAATCAAGAATTAGCGTCAAACCAGTCCTTGGTTGAGGCCGAGCTGTGAATAGCAGCATTGTTCTGCTGGAAAATCCATTCACCCTCCGTTATGAGCGGACCGTATGGAAGCAGATTATCCGCCTGAATATCTTGATATGCAATGGAATTCATCCGGTGTGATACGAATGCAATAAGTGTAGTTCTGCCAGCAGCAAACCCTCCCCAAGTCATTACTGAGCCACCTCCAAACTGTGTCTTTGAGAAGAATTCCTTTTCATCTCGAATATCATGCCAACAGTACTTGAAACCATCTGTCCGTCCATGTTGAACTTCTTCTCGTCTGAGAACGCAACATTCTTCCCTTTGTCACCATACGTAACGTATTTTTTAGCAAACGCCACTTGCGCTTTACGATGAGCTGCTGTCAGAGGTGGTCTTCCTTCCATTTTTGAGTAATGCAGATTTGGAGAAGAATGCAACACATTTTGTACGGTTCTACTAGTGCACGGGAGGTCTAGTTCGGCAACAATCTGCGAAGAAGAGAGTTGGTGATGACAAACAAGGCTTCTTATTCTTGATGTCTGGCGAGCGGAAAATGCACTTGACCTGCCAGATCTGGGTGCCATTCCATGTTTATCTGAATTTGGAGAAATTTGTTAACAGCTGACTTGGAACGTCTATTTTTTTCGCAATTTCAGATCCAGTCTTTCCGCATCCCTTATGAGCAACAATTTGCCCTCTTTCATTCTCTGAAAGATGTTGCCCTTTTGGAATCTTGTATATTGGTGTTATATTACACAAACTCTGTCGTATATGCTCTCATATGACGTTGCTGTATACTTTCATCACCTTAAATAATCCTTTCAACTAATAAAATATGCAAGAAAGAAGACGACTCTAAACTTTTTTCCACCTTGCAAGAGGGTAGGCTGGCATAATGGCTGTTAATTTACATTTGATTCTTTATTCATTGTTAAATGCTCCTGAAAACAACATTTTGTATCATCTAATTCACGTCTATAAAAAAGCAACAAAATCAGCATGGATTTGCTACGGTTATTTGCATTTTCATCCCCGCTCTATACTTTTTTCCAGCACCTTATATCATTCCTATTGTTTTGCATACGTGTAAACATTATGAAATATTAAATTTTGTTCACAGTCGATTATGTTAATATTAATTCATAACACTGCCTGTGCGAAACAAAACAGCTGAAAAACAAAAAAATATAAATCACTATAGATATATTATTATCAGAAATTTTGCACTTATTAAACTAAAAAAAATTAGTAAAGAGGTTTGTTTTGTTTTTTTCGAAATAAGTAAAATGGGATTATATAAATTATTGAAAGGAATATAGTCTCAGTATAATACAAATAATTGTGATAGACATTTTAATGATGGAATAAGACGATTGTTTCGACTGTCGCCATTATCGCTCAAAGAACATCTCTAGTTACTTTGAAGATGGAGAGTTAAAATTAAATGTGTTTGACGATATCCATTGACAATTCTAAACTGTCCAAAATTAATTAATTCAAATTTAATTTTATATATTTAAATAGTTACAATATTATATCTTATCATAATAAATTCAATAGAAATGTTTTCCTATGCCTAAACCGTTAATGAGGAAGTCCTTGTTAATTTATGTATTCATTTTGCGTGTAGGCTATATATTAGAACATAAAAGCTTTAGAATAAACTATTACAATAAACTTAATTGTAGCTCAAAGAATAGCTTTAATTTAAGCTTCCCAATTTTTATTAACACTATTACATATTAGTAACAAACAAAATAAGAAGAGAAACCACAATTCCACAAATGAGATTTTTAATCTGGAGCCACGGATGTACGTACATTTCGAAGACCCTGTCCTCTTCATCAGCGTGTAATATGGGAATAGAAAGAGTGGCTATCTATATATCAGCCATTAATAATCAATCCGATTATTTTACAAATAACAAAGAGCCAATCAAGGAAATACAAAGTAATAAACAGAAAAAAAACAATTAATAACCAATAAGGTTATTTTACAAATAAGATAAATTAAAATTAGCCAATCAGGGAAATATAAAACAGAAGGGTTACAGATAGTGATAACAGAGATAATAACCAATGAAGTTATATTACAAGAATAAAACGCATTGACTAATAAAAGGAATGAAACAAATAAAACCAATAAGGTTTTTGTAAAAAGGATTGCTGAAAATACAAGTCACATATTTGACAATCATACAACCTGTGACAATAAAGTTCGGTGAATGACATCAAATTGCTAACGGTCGTAAGAGTGCACCATCGTCGTATCCTGCCCCAGACACGTCGAGACATGTTTAAACAAATTTGAGAGAATCAGCGCTGCGAGTGTATTTATTGTGTTTAAACAGGACATTGAAGAGAGAAGGCGTAGTACGCGCGGTCGAAACCCAAAATGGATCAGCGAACGAAAGAGACTCATGAAATGATGACAACAGTTTACAAAGAAAGTGCTATTACTTTGAAGTGTGTTTATGAGTGGTTTAAACGGTTCCGAGGAGGCCGGAACACCGTAGAAGACGCCCCCGTAGTGGCCAGACATCCAACGTAATGTTACGACCCAACTGAAGACTATCTCTAAAAACGACTACGCCAGGAGTTTCCAGGACTTGTACAGGTGTTCCCAGAAGTGCATTACCATCGACGGGGATTACTTTGAAGGATAGTAACTGCTGTTTCATGTAAGCGAGCAATCCACTCTCAATATGCCATCATTCACCGAACTTTATTGTCACAGGTTGTAGTAATTTAGAGTTAAAGCTATAATATTATTATAAAAATGAGGAATCGGGATTTACACAATGAGATGCATATTATTGTTTCTCGAAAATATAATTTTTCTTGTCCTAAAATTTGATGTTGGTCCACAATTGGTGTTTATCCACAATTTTTTGAAAGTGGACTTGGTCTGTTTATATTTTCAGCAATTCAAAATAAGATAAATTACAATTAGCCAATTAGGGAAATATAAAACAGAAGGATTACAGATAACAGATATAATAACCAATGAAGTTATTGACAGGCATAGGGCCCAAGTCACTCTAAAGTAAATTTCCACTAGATTTTTTATTACAAATTTCCATGGATTCAAGAAACGGGACTCCAATGGGCAATAGTATTAGTCCATTTTTAGCAAACTTGTATATACAAAAATTAGAAAATTTGGTTCCCAATAGTTTCAAATATTTTCCAAATCATTGGTTTTGTTATGTTGACGACATTCTGGCTATTTTCAATATTAAAAATTATAATGTTGACCAAAAATTATGATGTTCATTAAAAACATTTTCACCATCAATAATATATAGTCAATAATAACCAATCAGGTTATTTTACAAATAACAAAGAGCCAATCAAGAAAAGACAAAAGTGATAAACAGAAAAAACAAATAATACCAATAAGGTTTTTCTAAAAAGAATTGCTGAAAATACAAGTAGACCAAGTCACATATTTGACAGTGAGGAGTTAAAGCTATTATTTATTAAACAAAGCTATTAGTTATTAAACAAAAGCCATTTTCTTTCATCTTGTGAAGGACCTTCGGGTTTTTTTCAGGTTTATCTCTTTATCTTAATTCCCCTTGTCTATATATGTGACGAGCGAGTTTGGAAGCTCTACTTCAGTACTGCTCGCACTGTTTCTCCCAATCCGCTGCTCGATTGTCGATTCCTGAGGAGTTATTTTCTCCTTTCATATTATGGATGACCTTTTTGGGTACAACACGCTTCTTAACTATTCAGTGTAATTCCTCTTGGCATTTATTTAAGAAGGGAGAGATTACGGAATCTTAGCTTCAAGTGCCATTCGAATACTGTTTCACTACACTGTTCGATTTTCGATTGTCGATTCCCAATTCCTTACACGCTGATAAGGAGAACAGGGTCTTCGAAATGTACATCCGTGACTCCAGATTAAAAATCTCATTTGTTGGAATTGTGGTTTCTCTTCTTATTTTGTTTGTTACTACCGTTTGTTTACTGTTTTTTGTCATTATACCATTCGTACTATTATATATTTTTATTAAATTATCAGAACGATTACGACTACTACAACTTTTAGGGGGGGGGATCGATATGTGAACAGAGCCAAATTAAATAGAACTCCTTCACAGTTATTTTATAATTTATAATCATCTTAATTTACAATTATAAGGTTGGAAAAGATGACAGAAACAAGAACCCAATTGTAGTTTTTGTGATGGAAAACAAAACAGCAGATTAAACATTGTGCATTCCTCAGATTCTATGATCTTGATCTAATCATTGAATGATCATTGAATCTGAATAAGAGTATAGTATATGTTTGAAAACGATTAATCTGCTGATAACTCACCCCCCTGACAAAAATACGCTGGCTTGTTTGCTGATGTAAAACTGTGAAATCTGAAAGTGTTGGAATATGCAGCCCGGATTACTCTGTTTTTGTCGTTTTTATCAAAATGTTTTGAACCAGAACTTTGCAAATAATAGTCCCACGTTAATAATGAAGGGGTATTAATAGCGTTCATTAACTGTTCAGGAATACTTTAGGATTATGAAATGGTATTATTCAATTAAATAGGTAAATCACCTTTTTAATGTAATAAATGAGATAAATAAAATAAATTAAAATAAAAGTCACCAATGTAAATCCTGATGAAACTGGATGAACTTGAAGAATTGACGAAATTGGATGAACTTGAAAAAATGACGAAATCACAGATACAATCTTGTAGAAATAGAAGGAATGATGAACAAAGACACGAATACTGTTAAAAGTTGGAGAATCGATTTCTTCGAGATATGGTGATGAAGATATGGTGTTCGGAATTTTTGAAGGAATACCCAAAATAAATAGTGAATAAAAAAACGTTTTCGAGAGATTCTCTCTCATCCTCACTTTTTAAATCTTAATTTGAAATTAAAAGTTTAAATGAAAATAATTGTGTGTTGTTTCATTTGAGTGTTGTTGTGATGTATTGTTTTATTGTGCTAGGTTATGTAATGTGCTTATATTTTATTTCTTAATAGTCTTTTTCATCTATTGCTAATATCTATTGATGGTTTGGCTATTCATGTTTATCCGCCCGAGTACGCGGGTTCGATCCCGGCCGAGGACGACGAGGATTTTTCAGGGGTAAATCCTGAGATGACGCACTTCCTTCGGAAGGGAAGTAAAGCCGTTGGTCCCGTGTAGTCGTTTGCCGGCTGCACGTTAAAGAACCCTTGCGAGGCAAAATTTGCGGCCCCTATAACGCCGTCCTGAAATGACCATAGCAGTTGAAAAGGACGTTAATACCAAACAAACCAAACCAAACCAATCATGTTTATCCAGTTTCATCAGGACTTTTATTGGTGACTTTTATTTTAATTTATTTTATTTATCTCATTATTTATTCAAACATAAGATAATAAATAAATTGAAAAAATATAAATTGAATTGGCAAATTGAAAAGGGAAGGAAAAATTCCGCGACCTGGATTCGAACCAGTGACCAAGATTTTTTCAATGTTTTCAATTTTTCCTTCCCTTTTCAATTTGTCATTTCGATATGCTTGAAGATGTTTCTTCAGTTTATTTATTATCTTATGTTTGAGGATGATTCCCGGCCTTCGAGTCGAAGCCTGCTCTGCCGATTTAGTTGCTTGGTGGCTTCAATGAAGTCCATTTGGATATCTTGTAACAGCAAAGCGGTTTATATCCGCGGTAGCTCAGTTGGTAAGAGCGGTGCCAGCGATAGGCTTGGTCCCTGGTTTGAATGCAAGTCGCGGAATTTTTCCTTCCCTTTTCAATTTGCCATTTCATTACTTATTACATTAAACAGGAGATATACTTATTCAATAAAATAATTACAAACCACTCCTTATCTTAGATAAAAATGATATTATTATTATTTTTACATAATCATTTGTAGATACAAAGGTTTTTTTAGTGCTACATTCTAGGCATATTTTATTGTTTTATTAAGTTCTTTATTGTTTCTATAATTTTTAAGTTTTACAATTTTCTTGTTGAGAAGATTTAATTTCTCGTATCCACTGTCAAAAGATATTGATTTTGATATATCAATTCACATCCATCTCTCAATAATTCTTCTCGAACAATGAAGTAAAACAAAAGTTATGAGATATACATAGTAGACAAAAGTTTTCTCAATTTTAAGAATTCGATGTTCTCAAACTTCCTTTTTTCCTTAATAAATGAATACATTTTAATTTAAGAATCTTCATAATAATATACACTATATGATCACAAATATCCGGACACATGCACGTTTGCGCTCTAGCCACGATTTCATGGAAATCAATAGGGCGTTGCACATCCCTTTGCCCGAATCACAGCTTCCACCCTTCGGGGAAGACTTTCCACCAAATGTTGGTAGGTACTTTCCGGAATGTTCCTCCATTCCTCCCGAAGAGCGAGAATCAGTTCAGGTACAGAAGTTGGCCGATGTGATCTGGCCCGCAAGCGTCTTTCCAATTCATCCCACAGACTCTCTATAGGATTGAGGTCGGGACTTTGTACCGGCCAACCCATTTCTTCGACCCCTGAGTCCGCAAACCACTGCTGTACACGCCTCGCTTTGTGGCACGGAGCATTGTCGTGTTGGTAGAGAAATGGCCCGTTTCCGAAAAATTGTCACAACGTTGGAAGTGCACAGTTGTCCAAAACATTCAGATAACGGTCGGAGTTCATGATTCCTTGCACAGGAACGAGCTGGCCCAGTCCGTACCATGAAAATGAGCCCCACACCATGACTCCTCCTCCTCCGAACTTGACTGTGGGCTCTGTGCACTCAGGTAAGAAGCGTTCTCCAGGTATGCGCCAAACCCAAACTCGTCCATCGGATTGCCAGAGTGTGTAGCGAGATTCGTCTGTCCACATTACACGTTTCCATTGGTCCATTGTCCAGTTTCTGTGGGCTTTGCACCACTCCAGACGTTGCTTGGCGTTGACCCTGCTGATGTGGGGCTTGTGGGCAGCAGCACGGCCATGGAATCCCATCGTGTGCAGTTCCCGACGAATTGTCATGGTACTGGCATCATTTGCAGAGGCGTTTCGAAACTCTGTGGCAATTTTTTCCGCCGAGGACTTCCGATTGCTGCGGGTGACACGACGAACCACTCGACGGTCTCTGTCCGTTAGTTTCTTGGGTCTACCGGTTCGTTGTTGAACTGTTGTTGATCCCCGGGTCTTCCATTTCATAATGACATCGCCTACTGTTGACTTGGGTATCTGAAGAAGGCTAGAAATGTCACGCACGGACTTGCCGCATAGGTGACACCCAACGATGGTTCCACGTTGGAACTCACTGAGCTCTGCCGAACGATCCATTCTTGCCAATGTCCAAGCAGAGTTGTGTCTGAAGGTGTGGGAAGCTATTTAAATGATGTGCAAGTCATTATCATGTGACATTGGGCCAACCGATGATCTGTGAGGGGTGTCCGGATATTTTTGATCATATATTGTATATTGATTTTCCTAAAAAGAGACTTCCACTAATTTTCATTTAGATTACTACATTAGAAACGTGAAAGAATAAATTCCAAATAATTGATTCTTCCATGGCCTATAGCATGCATGGAACAATTTGCTACTAACAAACTTCCACTGGAAAATAATTTATTTCAAGACAATTAAAAGTTTAACACCTTTGTATTAATTTAATCGTTTGGATTGTTTTGTTTGATTTTTCTTAATTTAAAATTAAGAAATCTCACGTTTTTTAAGGCAAATCGAAGAGATAAATTTAGGTAAATTGCTGCTTTTCGTTGAGCACGGATGAATTTGTTTCCACAGTGGTTTAAACTTTTTCCTTAAATATGTTGCTATATTAACGAAAATATAAATAGAAAATGTTTAGTCGCATTATTAACAAAAAATTATCAACCATCTTTGTATGCGTTCACAGGAAAGCAAATATAGAAATGAAGACTAACAATCAATGGCGAACTTTGATTTTATTCAAAACTCCTCTCTGTTATGATAATAAAATAGGAAGAGAAAAATTTTGCTAGAATATATGTTGTAAATACATAAATGTAGACATGCAAATACGCTGTGTAACTAAATACTCTTATATATAAAACTATATCCTTCCTTTTTTCAATTTGATATAGAATAAGGGTCAATTTTCTTCCGCTTTTTTAAAGAAATTCAGTTATTAAGTAGAAATATTAAACGTTGAGGAAAATTTTGTTTTCATTAATTTAGTATAAATACCTCAACTATTAAATACAAAATAAATTTAATAACAGTCATTTAAACCATTCAAGTAATAAGTTCAGATATTTGAAAATAAATCGAACTTTCTGTTGTCCTGATCGAATCAATATCGTAGAAAAAAAGAACTCAGATTCTTTATTACAAATTTGAAAAATTTTCATGCATAAATAAAGAAAACTTAATATGATGAATAAAAGTTGCGCTGAAATTAAGCACTTAAATTTTTAAAAATGAGCAAAGTAAATGAATAAAAATACTCTTAACCAAATCAGGAAAGAATTTCAAAATAAAAAAAAACGGTTAACAAAACATCTTCAATAGATCTGCATTCAGTGATATCTACTTAAATTTAGCAAAATATTCTCTGCAATACACAGAATTCTTAATTCAGGTTTGAAGGAAAGTAAATTCCCTAGGCGAAAAATCCTATACAAAATCATTTACTACATGTAAATAGTAGGTGAATAAATTATCAATATCCATGACTACGTTACGATAAGAAAACTAATAATAATGAATTTAAAGAATATTTGACTTTAGTTCTAATTTGCTTTTCAGTTTTTTTTCATGCATTTGTCTTCCCCTTGACAGACAGGGTATTATTCAATTATTAGTGTTGTTATCTTTGGTGATAATCAATGAGTTCTCTTATTCTTCGTCCTTCCCTTCAGTCGGTGATCCTCTTCAGTTTACTTCAATCAAATCTTAAAGAGAGACTTGGTCTGCAAAATTATCAGGGCGGGCTTTAAACACAATCACCCTATTGGTAATATATACCTGATGCCTTAGGATGACGATACTGTGTCATTACTATATGTTCATTTCGTAACTACACAGTAAGAAAAAACTTAAACCAACGACTCCTACAAAGGAGATAACAAGAACTTGGCCTTTGATTTATATTTATATAATGCCTGATTAAATGATATTTTCTGAATGATTAAATTCTAAGCAATAATTTTCATATTAGTAGAACCAGAATTAAAACTAGATGAGTGTACAGATGGGATATACGTTTGGGTTAATAAATGTATTTACAAACCCACTGAGATATTAATCTCGTATGGCTTCTTATATAGATGACATATTTTTTCACAAGCCCGAAACGAACAATACAGAAGATGTATGAACGTGGATACTTTTTCTTGACTAAACACACTCAGATGTTAAACTCCGATGATTTCCTATGTAAATGGTGACACTTCCTCCCGTGAGAGACATAGGAAATCGTTGGAGTTTAACATCCGAGTGTGTTTAGTCATGGAAAAGTATCCACGTTGATATATCCTCTTCTGGATTGTTCGTTCAAATCGGACTTGTGAAAATACTGTGTCGTCTGCATAAGAAGTCGTACGAGGTTAACATTTGAGTGTGTTTGTAAATGCATTTATTTAACTAAACATACATTCCATCTGTATAATTATTAACTAATTTAAATTCTGGTTTTTCTAATATGGAAGTTATTAAATTATTACCGTAGAATTTACTCTACTTTCCATTATCAACTTAAGTATTACTGAATATTATATTCCAGTATTAAATGAGAACCATAATTTATGAGTTAAAGCTTGGAAGTCAATGTCAAGCAAATATGCTTTCCAAGAGAAGTCATAGCAGAAAATATCTGCTAATGTATTCGTTCTTCTCAGGTATTTATTTGACTTCAGTGATTTATATCTTATAGTATTGACTTTATTTAACAAGATCATTAATCATAGTAGGTGAAGTAGTGTCATAGTTTTATTGGCTAGGTATAGGTACCCTCAACTTTCTACACAGTTTAAACTGATTTTAATGTAGAAATATACGACTTAATACCAATAAACACTACTTTTTCCATTCGACTGCACCCGTTTGGCGAAAATGCACTTTTTTGATCAAAAACTACCAAAAAACTTGAGTTCCATTCGACTGCACTCGATAAACGTATCGCTTTAAAGTAAATGTTGAAATTAATAATCACCTAGTATAAATTAATCTGTGTAAATTATCTACGTTAAATATTATTGAATATCTTGCATTAGTGTATTAGAGCCACACATTATACGAGTACATAATTGATCTACTGTTCATTACAGCTGAGCATCATCAAAAATAAGTTTCAAAATTTTTTACTTAAAACTTTACAAGCCTTTCATTATTATTTTTCAACATTTTCTTTTTATAAATGCGTATATTCTCAAAGATTGAATTTTCAATGAATTTCACTCTATTTTAAAATGCTCTAATATATAATTACTTCAATTCGCGGATCAATTTTATTGATACCAATGGAGGTATTTTTGCTTATGCAGTTGTGTTTAAGAGTAAAATCTCATTGTTAATGACGGTTTTTTATTCATTTTTTAATCAAATTTACGAAATCTATCTATTGAACATAATCATTTCGTGCCAATTTCTTCCCTGC
Source organism: Rhysida immarginata (assembly GCA_023313115.1). NCBI lineage: Eukaryota > Metazoa > Arthropoda > Chilopoda > Scolopendromorpha > Scolopendridae > Rhysida > Rhysida immarginata. The sequence goes on along the minus strand of JAHWFO010113004.1, from coordinate 1,516,144 downwards.
TATTCAAAGAGCAACTACTATCGGATTCATTAAATTATTTTATTTTATTTTATTTTATTTTATTTATATAATTTATGTATTTAAAAGAAAACGGGGGAATAAATGACCCTGTATAAAAACATCGAAAATTAATTTAATTTTGGAAATTTGGAAAGACTGAATATTTTTCGGGAAAAATTTTCAATTATCTAAAAAGCTTATGTTCTTACATGATTAATTACATCTTTAACAAATAATTTAAATGAACTTTCTGTTTATATCGCATCTCCTTGGTTATGAAAGCATTGATTTCCTATGAAAACAAAATATTTTTTTTTATCACATGCTCAAAATCTTCTTATGTCAAATTTTCTTTTCTTATTGAAATTTTCTTAATTGTTTATACTTGTGATGCACTTACAGTAAATTTGTTCCTGTTATTCCCTTATTAATCCCTTTCCCATTCGCTTTTCCCGATCTATTTCATTTCACTTAAATGATCAATAACTTTACCCATAAGATAGTAGTGCGCCATGCTCGCGAAATTACAGACGAGAGCATTAAGAAAATGTCTCTTAAGAGAGTCCCTTAATAAGTAAATGTAAAACAAATAAAATGTATATAAATTAAAAGGCTTAAAGAGATTAATATTTATTGAATATGGTCCTCGTTTCGATTTATACCATTTTTATTATAATTCTTAAATGAAATATGAACAATTTTGCTATTTACAAATAATAAATAGTGTGATATAATAATAAATATGTGTTAATGTTGTTATTAATAAAAATAATCTCAAAACGAATTTAATGTAAAAATTACCTCAAAATCGTTGAACTCAATAGGTTTTTGGTTTTATAACTGATTTGGATGAAAAGGTTGTCTTCTTAATGAATCGTGAATAAATCTATAAGGAAGGATAAGAAATGCTACATGAATCGAATTCCATTCTGTTATTTAGTAAAATTAATAAACATAAGAAATAGTAATTAAAACAGGTTAACATTTCTTGATTGCAATGTAAGTTCTCTCTTCATTTCTTGCGGGACGACATTCGTAATTCGGCTAAAATGTTATAGGCTAAAATTTATTACATTTAAAATTTATTCATTAGGCATGAGTTGAGTTCTCCTTAAGTCCGATTTATATAGACTAATAATAATAACAATAATAAATTAACGTTTCACAAAAAAACTTCACATTCTATTTAAGCAGAAAACTCTAATACTGCTGTATAAACATAAATGAACTAACTAATAAGCAAGTAAATAAGTAGAAGGCTATAAATGAAGTAGCCTATTAGGAAATATTTGAAAATAAATATAGCGAAGAAATTGAGTTGGACGATATAGGCGTCTCATTTATCTCGACATACATTTATTTTGCAAGAAAGTTATATAAATGCTTCGGCCATCTAAGAAAAGAAAGTTGATTCGAATAATTGAAGAGATCACCTTAGTTTAATTATAAACTACTTCGTTAATAGGATTTCTAAGTACATGTAATTTATTATTAGGTTTGGATGCATCCGAATGTGTCCTTACAGATTAAACATCTTTCATCAGAAACTTTTCTTTAATTGGATGATATATTATTTATACATCTAAATGAATTATTTTGCTTAAGTAGGTTATACATTTTTAAAGTTTACAAATTCAGGGTGAACACTTAAGTAAATTTTAAATGAAATTAAATCAATTTTCATTTCATTCTGTGCTAATTGAACGTAATTTATCCATTATTTTTTTATACTTTTCATTGCGATATTTGCATCATTTCTGTTTTAGATGATTTCAATTTATATTCAATCTATACGCTCATTTAAGAGATAACAATTTAAAGTGATAACTGTTATAATAATAGCTCAAAATTTTCCTTTCCTATTTTTCATCAATAATTTGAACAGCTGAGGTCGGCGTACAATAAAACTCTCACTGAATATCTTATGATTTATTCTTTAATTGATATTTGCAAATAGTACTTGCGTTTGAACTAAACGGATTACAATTCATAGTATTTGCATAAAGAGCGGATATCTTTACTATTTTTACAATAACGATTAATAATAAAGATAATAATATACAAGAGTTATTGAACTAGACTGTCCGACGACTGGCACAGAATTAACAGAACCAAATCAATGGTTAATTAAGGGTTAATGGCTTTTACCTGACCACAGCCATTCCAGGATCAGATCACCATCATCATTGCCAATAATTACATATGCTTAAAAGATATACGTATAAAGTATGGAAAGGACAAAGAAAATGTCGAAGAAAACAACAAATGAAATAAAGTTAATTAAGAGGAAAAGTCGCCAAGCTCAAATATGAAATAATAGAACAAAATGAAGAAATCCGCTTAGTACTCAATTCCAAAGTTACACACAGGAATTATTATAAGAAAACCAAATCGCCGAGCTGGGAGATTATAATGGCTGAATTTATTACGAAATTGGATGTGAACATCATTTGTACATCATATAATAGAACAAAGTAAGTTTCATTTTAAATTGATGATACATTTAAAATAATGATGAAAAGTGCTTTCTTGACATTTAAAACTCAAGATAATTTAAAGTGGCAACTAATCTCGAAATGTGAAAAAAGGGAGCTTTGAAAACAAGTAGTCAATATTTCAAACTTTTGAGTATTCTATTTTTTATTCTATTTTTATTTATTATCGTGAACATTTAGCAGAAATAATAAAACTAAGAAAATTAATTCTGCGATCAGAGATAATAAAAGAGGCATCAAATAATTAAGAATAGATGACAAAAGGAAAATAACTTTTCTCACAACTCAATGAGCACTTTCCATATCAGTAGACAAAATATCTGGAACTTATTTCAATCAGTTTTTTTTTCTCCGGATTAATTTTTTCAACTGACTATTCTAAATTTTTACGAATGAAGGTTACAAATGTGTTTCAAGAGAGAACTTTCTATTAGCTGAAGATCCCAGTTTGCTTGCCGTTTTTTGCGTTTTCGTTTTGCTTTCATTGCCCCGACAACCCATCTTTGAGAATTTTTGAATGATAATCTTGACTTCTCAACAAAATTTAAAAAAATTAATTCTATAATTAATTTTATTGGAATAAAAATCTCTCCTAAGGTTGACTTACGAATGGTGGGAGGCAATTTGTTGTAATAAATCTGTTATTAGATTTATTTGTTTCTCTAATTTCCCCCTTTTTTATGACAATGAGTTAAGTAACAATGATCATCTTCAGCTTCAAGCTTAAATTAGTCTTTATTTTATGGTGCAGGAAATGAAAAAAGTCAGGCTATACTTTATAAAAGTGCTTTCTTGACTTATACACATTTTGCAGTATGGTAGTGCAATATAATTGGGAGAGAGAGAATAAAGTGAGGTGAGTTGTATGTGAGTTACAAAGTTTTGGCAGAAACAGAAGAAACTGGATAGAGTACAGAACCAAGCGACACAAAATCCATTTGACCACAAAAAGTTGACATTTATTAGCACATATGTACAATTCGACCACAAGTGATCATCAGTCAGTATGTATATCTGTGTTAATAAATGTCAACTTTTTGTGTTCAAGTAAATTTTGTGTCTCCTGGTTCTTCACATGATAAGTAACCCCAGAGGTTTATTTCTAATTATTTAAACTGGGTAGACTTGATCACCTGACAATAAAGAAATAATATCAATATATCATTCGAAGCAATGCTTTAACAATATCGCGTAAGTAAATGCTAGCACTTCACTTTAATTTCGGTTTTGTTCTTATCAATTATTTACAAAGCGCTTGCCGCTAATTAAAAAGTTGCTCTTTAAAACAACTCTCTCTCGTAAGTACCTTAAATGAAAAGATATTTAACAAGCACTGAATTTAAATACGTGAAAATTTGTGGCAAGATCACTGGAGCCCTGCAGAAATAACAGCAACGGAAACCGACACGCTCCGAAAGGTTGCTAACATTGAATTTGGCACCAAATAACCTTTGTTAAATTAAGTAAAAATTGTTATTTTCAATAATAATAACATTTAAAGGAAGAGCTCGAACAAATTGGAGGAAGTCTTTTTACTGGACTTGAGATTCATACGAGATAAATACATCTTGATTTCAGAATGAGTGCTATGAAGTGTTTTTTGAATTAATAATTATCACCTGCATTCCAAATCGGGGAGAACACTTTCAGAAGAATTTCAACAGATGAGGATGTCTGAAATAAAATAGCAAATCTTTTCATAACGCCTAGTCTTCGAGAGTTATGAGAAACTGAGATGGCAAACATACATGTTAAAATTTCTTTATCCTCGTGTACATTCGTGAAATTATAACTGTAATGCTTAATACAAGTAATCTTACACAAGGGTCAGTTTTGTGGTAAAAATACGATAAAGATTTTTTTCTTAAAATCATTTGTTCAGAAGATGGAAATCACATTGCAAAGTGGCAAAGTGAGAGTAATAATTTGAAACCTCTGCAAACAGAAGAGCTTTCGAATCTAATTGTTAATTTCAGCAGCCAAATCTATATTCCATATATAGGAGTTGACATATAGTAATAGTATCCTTAACCGTTTACAAAATTGAACGAATCAACACAAACCTTAGAACCAAATTTGAATGTCAAATTTAAATAAACGGTAAAATTCAACTCTAAAGGAGGATCATACCTTACTTTATATTTGTTAACTTTTTCAAAAGGTATGCTAAAAGCATCAATTTCACAACGATCTTAATTATTTCGATAGAAGTACGTGCTTTTAATGATATCTTTAAAATAAAATAAAAATATATCGTTAAAAGCACGTTTGTTTGAGAGTAAATAAAATTTCAAGAATGGAATTTATATGTAAATAATTGCTATTGACAAAGTGAAGGGTTTTATGTAGACCAATACAATTGGGGGAAATCAAAAATCCTAACAAATCAACCGAATAACTGTCAAAAAAGAATTCACTGTAACAAAAGAAAATTTGAAAAAATTCTTTTAAAAAAAGGCACTATGATATCAATGAATCAAACCTCGAGTATATAATTTCACTCATAAGCGAAATTATAAGTTAACAGTAAAGTAATTAGAGAACGGTTAGCTAAACGACACAGACGACCAGGAATTCTGTTGCTTCTAGGTAAAAATTAAAAGGCAACTTTACCTTCAAGACAAATCCTTTAGGTAAGTGATTCTCGGAATATAAATGTAACCTTTTTTTTATTTTATGACCTGAGGAACATAGGATGGTCGAACGATTGATAGGATCTATAGCAATAGAACTTTTCTGATTTACTAAATAATTAATAATATATTTAAATAGTCCATTTATTTCCTTGTATTTATAAATTTTTCTAATAAGCAATAAGCTCAAACTATATTCTGAACGCCTCACTATGAATGATAGTGAATTTCTTAAGCAGTAATTAAATGTTGACTATGAATGTTAAATGATTGTAGTAATTTCATGAGCCTAATTATTTTAAGCTTCTCGTGGAAAACATATCCGATCCAATTATCCATTTCAATTCTATTCCGTCTTATGAAGTTAGATGAAATAAAAAATTACAAAAACCCAGTAATGTCGACACATTTATCTTATTATATACAAGCTAATTACATCATAAGAGAACCTCTATTAATGAAATGTTCCAATTCTCTACACCTGGCCATCTTTCCTGTGTGATTTAGATAAATGTATGCACGTAATAAACTCATATTGAGTTTTCCTTCAAAGACAATGCATTGAAATCTTGACCAAAATAAATTGGAGCAGATGTGTAGAATATTAAGAATTGAGAGAGACGGGCAAATTTCCTGTCGATTTTCACGATTATAATTATTTCTTCATTTTCTCTTTGAATTTTAAATTCTTCGCGCACCCACTGATTATTTCTTCTTAAATGACCCCTCTTGCCAATTGCGTTTCCACAACCGGCGCTTCACATAAATCATCATGAAAAGACAAAAACAGTTTTCAGAAGTGAAATATTGTTATTAAGAGAGGAATATGAATATTAAAAAGTTGTCTCTTAGATAACGGGTTTCTAAAATTTTTCCGCCTCTTTTAGACTCAAAATTAATTCCATTTCCCTTTCCTTTCATTCACCCTTTCCAGCATCTCCTCCCATTTCCATCTTCTTTTCGAATCGATGGAATGCATCTAAATATTAACATTTATTAGAAAGATAAAATAGACTTCAAGAAATTCTATCTTTCTGGAATTACTAATTCGAATAAAGCCAGTAAGTTCATGAGAAGGGAAAAAATGTTTTGTTTGGTTTTTCCATTGCTGCACTGTGCTGTTCGCTTCATTATAAGAGTTATACTATAATTTCGAAGCAGATGGAGTTGGGAAAACAATTTTTTTTTCAATTTGCCAGAATTCAATCTGTTGATGAAGTAATCAAGATGTATTGACAGCTGTCCTCTTATGCCTAACTTAAATGGAATTAATTTACTTAAATGAAGAGTAATTTACAATACATTAAACTTTGAAGAAGTCACTAAAGATATTAAAAATATCGGGTTCAAATCTGTTCCACCTTGCGCTCAAATATAAGTATATATATTTGAATGCCACTTTCTTTACTAATTAACTATGTATATAAAAGTCAAAGACCACTCACTGACTCATAACGAAATCTATTGCTTCGGGATTATATGAAATGTTTCTCCTATAATTATCTCTAAAATAATCAACTCAGATTTCTAAAAACGTTTTTCTTAATTAAACAACAACAACAACCAAAAATTTTATTTCTTTTACAATTAAATATAAAAGGTTATAATCCCATGAATACTTGAAAAGTATTTTATTACCAACGGTTTCTTACAATTCACTCTCATTCAAACAAAATGTGTTTTTTTTCCTATCATACATATCATTTCACTCATCATTCTCAAATTTATTTGAGACTATTTCAAATACATGTTATAAATAAATACTGTTATCAGTGATTTTCTTTAAATAAATACTGTTACCAGTGATTTTCTTCAAGAAGTTTGAAGAAATCTCCTCTTTGATACGCGTTTATAAATTTTAAAAGATTGTATTCTAAAAATAACTTAGAATTCAAATCTCTACCAATAAAATATTATGTGTTTTTAATACTGAAACATAATAATTGAAATGAATTTTCGACAGGGAAAAATATTCGATGTTTCTATTTTAAATACCTATTGCAAAATCTAAGGAGGCTGAAAATGGAAATTTCTTTTGTCTCTAAAATGAAAACATGTTGGGATAAGTTTGTTTTTTTTTAATTTTTAGGATATCTTGATATTGCCAGTTCATGTTAATTTTTTTTTAATCTTTTATTCATATCCACTTTACAGAAAGACAAATGTTTTGCTTAATGGAGAAAGGAAACAAAATACAACTTTCTATGGGACGTTAAATGATTAATGACATGCTTCCCCATTAATCATTCATACAATTAGTTTGTCAGGGCTATTTTTTAAAAAAAGTGAAGGAAATTGAAGAAAAAAATATGTACAAAAACCTTAGTTTTAAATTAAAGCGAAGATCGACGAGAGAAGATTTGAAAAGTTGCCAAAGAATTAGAGCAAGAATGCAATTTCTTAGTGAATCAATTAATTTTTTTCCTCTTGCCTCTATTAAGTAAGTTAAGCATTTTCACATAATTATATATTTACAAATGTCCATGTAATTATATATTTGCATAAAAAATTTAAAAGATCTCTTTTTAAAGTTTTTTCAAGGTCTTTTACGTGGAGGTGCACATATGACTTTCTAACTTTTTGTAGAGCAATTACCATAGGAGCAATATGCAAGATGGCGCAATAAAAAAATTATCGATTAAAATTTGACTGAAAATAAACAACAATAACCAACAATAACTAAAATAAAAAAAAATTTTTTTAGGAACCTCAGAACATTTTTTCAATCTGTAATCCCGTCAAACTATAAGGAATTGAAAAACAATAGATTTTTGATGAAGTTTTTAGTTGGATTCTTTTTAGAGTAAATTGACCAATAAGATAGACAATTATCGCAGTTTGTTACCTCGTGGACAGGAACTATCAGTAAAGACAGCCCCTCCCAATGGTTCATTGGGAGCCCCTATAGCTTCGTGATTGTCAACAAGGGACAATTTTTGATAATTTTTTGGATTGCCATAATGACCGGGGATTGTGGGGGGAGAGAGAGAGAGAGAGAGAGGGGGAGGGGACTAATATTGGCTATAGACACAATCCGAATTGTGATAACTGAAACTTTTTTAACTCTTTGACATTCGTGTGACTAGACCAACCAACGCCATCTGCCGGCGCAAAGAGTAGAGATGCATCTCATTTCATTCCGCTACGGCCACAAATTACAGAAAATTTTTATGTAAAAAAAATCCTTCTTTCAAAAAATCTTAAATTGGGTTTTCGTAAGTGGAAGTATAAATGATAAAGAAAGTTTGGATTCCATCCCAACCAAAAACATGTGACTAAAAACGAGTAAAAGTTTAATATATCCTTACAAGTAATTATTATTAATATTAAATTAATTAATAATCTTCTATCTATATAAAGAAGGATGTTTGTGGGTCTGTCTGTGGGTCTGTTTTTTATACAAATCTACAGTTTTATTCCGATCTTGATGAAATTTCGCATACATGATCTTCAAAACATGAGGAAGGTCACTGTCTACCTCAGATTTCAGAAAAATCGATATTCATGGTTATGGCAAGGCATATTAATGAGAAATATCTCATGACCAACAATGCAAGGCAAAGTTTGTACAACAATAGGTATCAACAATGGTATCAACACGCAATTCAATAACGCTCTGCATGGACCAACAATCAATATCTCATGACTAACAATGAAAGGAAAAGTTTGTGCAAGTGTAATTATCCCGGGCAACGCCGGGTACCTCTTCTAGTAATTAATATAAATTAAACACATTACAACTTGAATTATCATTAGGGAAAGAAATAATGGAAAATTATTTTAGTGCAGCTCATTGATAAAATTAATGAAGCAGGACTGGTGCCTGTAGAGTTCGCAAAGAAATTTCATTAACTCACAATTCTGAATTCTTATCTGTTCATAATTATGTTAAGTATATTTTATATCGGAAATATCAAAATACATATTTTATATGAGAAATTGCATTTGTTAAGTGGTTTTACTAAATGAAATGATAAATTCACACAAAGAATTTCTAATGATATAATTTTAATGACACATATTATATTTTTAATTAAACTATGCTGATCTATTGGATAATGATATATTCCCTTCAAATAATTTATCTAAGCATAAACGTATTTGCTGATATGCCTATTTTTTTATTTCAACTAAATTATAAAAGCACATAGGAATCTGGACTTTATCTAATAACAGTCTTATTTAAGTAATGGCGCTCATTGTTCAGGTAATAATAATGATTACTCTGACTAGCTATAGCTCAAAATAGCCATGGTTATATTTGTTTAATATAGATTACGTTGAAAGATGTCACGATGATAAAACAATTAAAGCTCATGTCTTCTACTTCTGTAACCAAGGAAATCAGACGTATACAAATCACATATAAAATCTGCATTAAATAAATATTAAGATGTATTCAATAAATATAGTAAATATACTGTAGAGACAATTTTAATTAAACGAAGCTTTGAAATTCCTAAGATATTAAGCATCCACTTTTGTGATCTTATAAAAATATATGAACATTGATAGTCTATATATATGAGTATATGGAATTAGAGTGTGTGTTTGTCAGTGTGTGTGTGTGTGTGTGTCTGTGTGTGTATGTGTGTGTGTGTGTGTGTGTGTGTGTGTGCCTCCGTGCATACAAGAATTGTCACATAATGTCTTAGAAATAAAACAAACCGAGTCCGAATTAAGCAATACAAGTAAGCAATCTAAAAATTAAATACATTTTAGATTGAGAAGTAAAAAGAATGTAATCTCATATACTAGAAAAGTTCTGTAAAAGAGATATCGGATATTATTTACCTATATTTTGCTTAGGTAATTACAACATCTTACCATAAATACGATGCATTATGCCATTAGATTTTTTGAACAAATACCGCATGTTTCGTTGTGAAGAATAATCAAAAGAAATTAGAATTACAATTAAAATTAAGTGTAAAGAATTACAATTAAAATTGCTTCATTATAGAAGAAATTAAAAAAAAATACAGAATTAAAGAAACTTATATCCCTGCCTCTTTCTTGTTAGACTCGTGCTAGTTCCACTCAGTTATGGAATCTAGTTATAGATTATATCCTAGTGACGGCTTATAATTTGCTATAAATTTCATAAAAAGAAGTTTGTTTTTGAAGTATGTATTTGAAGTTTATTTGATTTTGAATTATCTTTAATGACCGATAATTATTTCAGTCAAAACCTATTTTCAAGGATGATTCTAAGTATACATCTAACAATAAAAGAAAATGTAATCTAACATTTTATTGGGTTGATGCATAAGTTCGCCTCGTTTTTTCGCTTTGCCATGCCAAATAATACGGGACGAATTTATGCATCAACACATTGAATTATAGAATCACGTCACCTTTACTAACCTTCAAGTAAATTCCATCGTTAATATTTGTCTATTACTGTATTACGTAACAATTATAGCCTGATGAGGTGATATTCTTGAGCCGTTCATCATCAAATAATTTTTTTCGCTTTGAAAAGTTCCAGATTTTCAAGATTTTGCATCTGAGAGATTATCGGCCTGTTTTAGTTATTATGGTTTCCAAAGATTCATTAGGATTAATTCATCAAAAAATGCGTTGGGGTATGCAGACTTGAGTTTATTAATTGAATTTTTAACTATGTAAATAGATTTTTAAGCTTTTTTTCGTTTTTTTCCACGATATGTTTTTTAATGATTCATGTCCTATCTATTGAGGGCGTTTTTATCCATTATGTTTCTAGCTGTCTCTGTATTTGTAGCACTTTATTTGTGTTGCTCGACTGAGCACCGTATTAAAATTTATTTTTTAAAATTTGAACGAATATAAAAAATGTGAAAGCGTAACATCTTATTACACAAAAAAGTATGAAAGTCTGATTTCTTTTCAGAATGTGACATACCGGTATTTGAAACTTTTCGTGATTGTGGATACCTGCGGAATTTCGCCAGCAAAATTTAGAATCCTATAAATCTTATATCTCATTGTTTGTATCTCCTGGCAAATGAGATTTTTTAAAAATAAATATTGATTATTTACTTTCCGTATGTCAAGATTGGAATTCCTAATCAGGCGAACTGTAAGGCACAAACAATCACCGCACCACAAATACAAAGTAACAGATCCAATTAAGATTTTATTATCTTTAAATGAGAAGAAGAATAAGAGAAGCAATGCTGGTCGTCTGTCAGTAGGGCTTTGAAAAGCGCGGTTTTTTTTCCTGTATGCAAGTTCGTTGATTTATATCCTGCACATAGAGGGAGAATTATATATATATAATAATCTAGCGGAAAATTATAATTCTATGACTACGATTTCCTTCAATAAGATATAATTCTATGGATCCCTGCATTACCTGTTATACCTTGATTCTTTCGATAGACTCCATTAACAGCAACTCCGTCGTCACCATTAATTTTCTGGAGCGATTTTATAGCAAAATTAGATAGCCAGTATTTTCCCCTATTTCTTTGTGTTCTTTTTATGTGATATTTTGCTATTGGAATTAAATGGAATTTTTGTAAACATCGAAAGAGGAGATTGTTAATACGAATATGAAAGAATGATTTTGCGAATCATAAGCAATAAACGAGATGATATCCATTCAATATAAAGTGTTTTATTTTGCATACAAATGCTTAAAATTCGGTTTTGTGCATGCTTACTTATAAAAGTTATTCTCATAAAATGTATTTTTAAATCTTAACAAAGTTAGACGAGCATTGAATTCACTACTTAAACCTCTAAGTATACAATAGGAGGAGTAAATTCACAAAAAATTTTTTTACAATTTCATTCCCAATGTTATCAACAATACCATTATTAACAACAGTAATAAAAATTATCATGCAAGTGGATTTAATTGAACGACATTTCTAAGCGACATTTGTTAACGGTACCCAGTTTCGGTACTCAGTACTGGGTACTGTTTTATAAAAATCTTTAAATGAAGAAAATGAAACAGGAAAAAATCAAGAGTAGTTTTCCTTTCACGACAATATTGCAGTTTATATTAAAAGACATTCTTTAAAAATTCTGATATTTCTTTTCTTGTGCATTTATTCATATATGAATACTAGTCCCAAGAAAGTATGTTTATAATTTGTATTTATTTTATTCTATCTTTTTATAACGATAACAAAAACGAATAAGAATCTTATGAAATATCATCAGAAAAATTCAGCCTTTCTAAAAGCCCCCCGAAGAAAGACTCGCGCTTTGGATCCGAGTCTAAAGGTAATGATTAAAGTGAAATATTTTTAACAATACTATTTGATAGAATACAACATAGTTTTTAGCAATTCTATTGCTATTAATGGTAATGTTGATAATATTGGGACTGAAGCTGTGAAATCTTAAAGGAATCGGGACTTAGAGCTATCGGGGTTTAAAAGTTTATATTTAAAATATCTTATTGTTCTTTATTAAAAAATTTCAGTAAAGCTTGTGTGATTGATTTTATGAAGAAATGAATGATGATGAATGAAGAAAAGAATGATGATGAAGATTGACTCGGAGATCTTTACTTAGGTATAAACGGCCATCTTGACGACTTAACTTATATTAACGACTTGATCGTGAATAAATAAGAGCAGCGACGACAAGAGAACAAGGTTCAAACGAATCGGAATACTAAGAAAACCAAAGATGGACTTTATTTTTAAAAAATGTATTGCATTCTGCGATGGATTTTCGCGCGACTCGTTTGTTATGGCTCTTTTTTAAAATATAACCCACTTTTAAACAATTATGTGCTATTTGAAAATTTCTTTTTTAACAGTGAAACTTACTTATACAGGATACTTACTAAACATGCGGCAAAAATTCAAGGGATGATTCTGTGGGTTATTTTAAAACTCTTTTGTCCTTTGATGATTTTCGGAATGCCGCTTTGTTTCTTAATTACCTTTTATTAAGAATGCCGCTTTTATTACCTAATATTTTTGGTAAAGCTTCTTAATCTACAATAACTGCTGAAATTGACTACCACCAGCTAGAATGCATGAATCTAATCTTCTCCTCTTTGACTCCTGAACTCTTCAAAAACACCAGAGTTGTTTCTTATTGCATTGCACAAATTGGCTGTACGATTTCTCAAATTTTCTACATTTTCCACAGGAGAAATGTAAACTAACGGGAAAACTGATAGCATTTTTAAAATCTGCACGCACCTGGTGTGAGTGTAAAAAACAGCAGCTCTTAGTAATCAGAATGTTGTTAAAAGATATAAGTATTGTTTTTGTCGAAAACCCTTTATCACCTTGTATCTTCGAAACAAAGCGGCATTCCGAAAATCAAAGAACAAAGAACAAATGACTCTTAAAATAATCCAAAGAATCACCCCTGGAAATTTTGCCGTATGTTTAGTAAACACTCTGTATAGAACATGCTATTCGTGACAAGAACCTGTTTATTAAGTAGAACTTCGCACCAATTAACTGTATTTGGCAATGGTTTTTTCGTTCTATTTAATTATTCGTATTCTCTCTTATAGAATAGAAAATGGAATACATAATACTAAATTCACGAATTAATTTACTCTAATTTTTTTCTGACGGTGACATAAGATTTTGATATTTTTTAATACGGATTTAAAAAAATTACTTCGGATTTTTTCATATTTGTATTAAAATCGCACAGATAAAGCTTGAAATATTTTCTAATTCAGTTTTTCCGTATTTAATTTTACACGATTTCATTCACTCTTTCAAACAGAGAATTTCTTGGAAAATGGTTGCCTTGCCTCTTAACTGGATCGAAAACGCCCCCTTCTGTTATTGGTAAATGACTCTTTCTGGCTTACAATATTCACTGTAAACACATTTATTGACTTGTGCATTTTTTCCATCCAAAATAAAATCTGGTGTGCAATTTACAACAGGAAATTTATCTTATATTGAAATAAACATTCAACTTTCATTGAGTATTGAATACAGTCCGTCCCAAAAGTTTATAGACATCAATGTTTTGCTGATTACGTCACTATGACATCAATGATGTTTTTGGAAAGTTTTTGGGCTTTGAATGAAAGCATAATTTGATAATGCAAGTTGATAATACGCAAACATGACAAAAATTTTACTTTTTACAAAAGCATTGAAAATGTTTATGATAAACCATTGAAAATGTTGTGTTCCAAAAATTTATAGAACAACATAATTTTATGCAATATGTAAATATTTAGTCATGATGCAAGGTTTGGGGTGTATAAATATGCTGTGAAATGGCTCAAGAGCGACATTTTACTCATCAACGAAATGCCTAGTGCTTTCCAGCTAACAGCTGATGAGGTTGCCAGAATATTCAGCTTAAAATCGCAGGGTGAATCTGTTCATGACATTTCCAATGCGTTAAACCGTTCTAAAAGTATTATTTACCGAGTTCTAGCTCGTAGAGAGCCACACCAACCAAAACATCGTTCAGGAAGGCCGCGTGTGATAAGCTCTCGTGATGAAAGACAGATACTGAGAATGGATTCCTCCCAGAAAATGTCCATACGTAACATCACTGTTAGTTCACATTTGCATATATCAAAGAATACAGTTCACAGACGTATTAAAGAACCTGGTTACGTTATTCACAAGAAAATGAGACGTAAGCCACCACTCACAAGGCTTCATCAAAAGAAGAGGTAGCAGTGGGCTCGTCTTGTGGTGATAAATTGCTATTTAGTGTGCTATTCAGTGATGAAAAAAATTGGAATCTGGATGGTCCTGATGGATATGCAATCTACTGGCATGATTTAAGGAAAGAGCACCGAACATTTTTTAGCAGACAACAAGGTGGTGGATCGGTGATGATGTGGGCGGCCTTTTCATATAATGGTCAAGCGTCCTTAGCATTTTTAGATGGACGACAAAACTCGGATAAGTATATAGAGACACTACAAAGTCATTTGATTCCGTACGGTGAAATTTTGGGAGGAAAGAACTGGATTTTTCAGCATCCATCTATACATCCAATGCTACGAAAGACTATCAAAACAGAAAAAATGTATCTGTTCTTGACTGGCCACCGATGAGTCCTGACCTAAACCCCATTGAGAACGTGTGGGGCATTTTATCTCGGGAAGTTTATGCCAATGGACGTCAGTATTCGTCAATCAGTGAGTGAACTCAAGACATTAATCGAGTATGTTTGGTACAATTTAGATCCTAAAACGTTACAAACTTTGATTCTTTCTAGGGAAAATCGTGTATATGATGTCATACGAAACAACGGAAAATCGATATGCTTTTGAGAACCAAGTGTTTTCTTGTAAATTTGAGATTCCCATACATTCTATATATTTTTGGGACAGTGCTCTTTTCATTTATTTTCTATAACAATACGATAATGTAAGTTTATTGTCATTTCTGTTTTGGTTAAATACAAGTTGTATGCGTTTAATAATAAACCTATTTGAACTCAGTCGTATTTCTTTTTGTTTCTTTGATACATGCATTGTATTGATGTCTATAAACTTTTAGGACGGACTGTAAACAACGACTAATTTCAAAATTTAACCTTATTTATTTATAAATAAATTTTTTCAGTTCTTTAATCTGTTAATTCAAAAAATGAAAAAAATACCTTCTCTGTCCGAACATATGGTGCAAGACAGAAAACATGTTGAAATGTATACCACATTTATACCACATTTTCGAACAGAGTTAGTAATATTTTTCCAAATAAAATAATCAACGCTTGAACAGGGACTCGAACCCTGGATCCTTAAGTTAAATGCTCTACCGACTGAGCTATCCGAGCTTTTTTCAATGAGCGACAATGACGGATCAGTGTTCGCATTAAAATAAAAAAAATAAATAAATAAAAATAAATTCAAATGAAAGAAAAACAAGCAATCGAGATCTTGTGACAGCTTTTAAATAATAAACCAATTAACTTAATTCTTAACTATCGTTTTATAAAGTTATAATATTATAATTATATTAACTTTTCTATGCATAAATAAGAATGTTAAGGAAAAAGTATACAAAATAAAGGTCTTTGTTAAAACAAGACGATAGCTTTGTCGAAGTCATTCGTTATGGAATCTCCTATGTAATCGACAAAGTGTTCCAGGGAAGTTAGTAGTATGAATGCTACTTTTATTCTTATTTATAACAATAAATTATTATATAACAATTAACAATAATTATAACAATTATTTATAACAATTTCCAAATCAAAACAAATTTACTCGAGAAAATAACAAAACAGAAATAACAGAATTTGAAGATGAAATAGATTGTTATTTTATGAAATTGTAATTAAGAAAATTTTATGAATTGTTATTTCTTCGTGTTTTCTTAATGCCCTTTGCTGCTATTCTACAGAATTTTGAACTCTTTTGTACTGAACCAACTACAATTACAAAAATACTTGAATATAATTTAAGTAATTTTTTGAAATGCATAATACAGCAGCAGTAAACTAACCAGAATCACAATAGATAATTGAAACACTGGATGGTAGTTGGTACCAAAAAGGCGATAGCCCAAACAGATTAATGATAAGAAGGAGAATATTAAAGCTAAAAGAAAAAAACAAACTAAAACACATTGGCATCAAAAGATGTCAGTCATTATTACAGCCATTATTACAGCAGACAACACGATTATTAAAAATTTCAGTAATTAATTTTAGAAGAAGGATCGAGAAAAATTTGGCAAACTCCTTATACAATTAAGAAATAAAGCGACATAACCAGTCCAAACAGTGGAAAGTGTAGATTTTCCAAAAAATCTGAAAAATATTATTTTATTTACTGAAATTATGAATTTAGGTCATTTCTCATTTTTATTTTAATATACATTATGAAATCGAGAAATCGACTTTCTACCTTAACAGGGGTGCACATATAGATTTAATTTATGACAGTGTTACAGAGTGATTGTTATTTGTATTATGAAGACAAGAATCCAAGATAGAAATCTCCAACAGTGGGTGACAAATAAACTAATTTATTTATGAAATATAAATATTAGTTCCTCGTTATAGGTCCGACATATTAGTGCAGGTAATGAGAGCGATTTTACAAAGAACTTGATATGTACATACAATCAGCAACATTTTGTAAACAAATAAGTGACATCGGTAAAAGCCACTGAAATAGAATCCACATTGCACAAGCTAGAAAGATAAATATGGCAACATTATTAAAGATCAGGCCAGTCATGTGATCAATGATTAGCTGAATCTGAAATACCATTTGTGGAAAAGCTGAATAAAAACTCTGTTGTGGAAAAGCGGTTTGGCTTCTTGCGTGTTTCCTGCCAATTCCTTAATATCAAAATGCTATCTATTATGACTGGAAAGCTTTGGGACAAATCGGATACCATTCCGCAATGCTAAAGGGCACTTAAGACTCCAATTTTCTTATTCTTAAGAATTCGATAAAACTAGAAATCGTGTATGGCAGTATTTCCCCAACTTTTTTCCGACCGCGGACCTGTATTTTCTGCAAAACTTTTGCGTGTCCCACTTTATCACATATGTTTTCATTTGTGATAAAGTGTTTACATTTCATATAATTTAATAATAATAATAATAATAATAATAATAATAATAATAATAATATGACAACAACAGGGGAGGGGTAATGCAATAATAATTCGTAAGTTTAGGCCGAAACGGCAATTCTTTTTTTGGGCAATGTAATTCAGAAATATTTTCTGTACTGATGTTTATTTCCCTGCGTTTCGATACCAGTACAGTATGAGATATGGAAATCATCAAAATTTGGAATTTTTAATAAAATACTCAGTCACGAAACTTTCGTTCATCATGATAACGGTAAATGGTAATTCCGCTTTCGGTCGGTGTACGCTCCAAAGTCTTTATAACATAGTATGCAAATATTTATATAAAAAGGTGTTGAATTTTGAAGCTTCTAAGTGTATCGTACAATAAATTAAATTTCATATTTCCTATCTTTTGCGAAAAATAAACACGCAGAATTCAGTATTTGAATGCACATCATAATTGCCCATATTTTTCGATATATTAAAATATTTTATTAAGAAAGATGTTTTCTCTAAAATCTCAGTGAATGTTCTTTGGAGAGCACAAAACCTTCTTGACGTTTGTTGCATAATGAGTTTTATTTTTAGTATAATAGCTATGAATTTTTTGAAAAATAATGTAAGCGATTACACCAACCACTTGTATTTCATATTTTTAGATAACTAACATACTCACGATTTATCCCTATCTTAGAAAATTACCTCACGTAAAATGGAAACGTTCAAAATTCCTTTAAGAATAATGAGCCGAACATGTTCCATTGGAAGGCAATTTGTTGGAACCGTCCATTAATAATTCAAAGGCAAATTGAAGGGGAGGGCCATGAAACTAGCCTCAGCCATTTCTGAATTCTCGCTCTCAATTTTCTAAAATAATTAATGTCAGAAAATGAATTTTGGAAAGGGGAAAGGAAAAAAAAAAGGGAGGCAGCTAGCTCTAAAGCTCATAAAGCAATCTTCAGTGTGGGATCGCGAAGGAAATATATCTTTTGGGTCGGGTGCTCTTTGGTGAACCCTGTCAGGACGATTACATCCGCTTTCGTCCATCGAAAAATTTCAAGAAGAAAATCCGCAATCTGGTCGACAACATCAAACAACAACGTAATTGCCGGAGAAATTAGTTGGAAAAGATGCGTTCACAGAAACTGTTCACCTCTTTGTCATCGACCACTGAAAATCGTGAGAAAACGCTGATGTCAAGGACAAAATAGAAATTATAAATCTTAAAAAAAAAAAAGAAACAAAAAAAAATGACACGAAAAAATTATTAAAAAAATAAATAAATTGTCATTGCAGCATTTTCTACGAAGCAATTGAAAACCATATAATTGTCAAACTTTAATGGCTTGTTTGAACTTTACCTATGAAACGTTTTAAGTAACTTCCAAGAATTATCTTTAATCGTGCTTTTTTATTTTTTTATTTTTTTTTGGTTTAAAATACTTAAATTTAAGTTTGAAAAAGAACTTATTTACAAAATGGGCAAAATGCTAGCAAAATTACAAGCAACTTCGGTAAGACAGATTTTTGAAGCATCAGATTTAGAATTTGGCCGATAATGCCAAGAGATATCAATTAGAAATGTTGATTAACATTTCAGTTATAAAATTTAGAAAATGCAGGTAGAAAAAAATTTACGTAGATTAACTTCTGACGGACGATTCCATAATGTTAATAAGGTTTTGTTGGACAGTCAAGATGATTATTAGGAGCGTTAGCAAAAAGCTACTTATAAGAATGCACGCTTGGTCTGTACGTTTATCCGGCCGTCCGCCGTTTGCACGATAACTTGTAACTTTTTCAAATTCTGTTTTCAGAAATATGACCATCAAGGTCTTGTTTCGGCTATATCAACTTTTCAGGAACCGTAAAGAATACCAAGATAATGGCATCAATTCGTCAAGAATGAATACAGTGTTACTTTCTGTTTATCTATTGTCGAGTGCTTTGTTGACGCACGATTGCTCAATTGCTCATAATACATTAATAATAAGTGTATCTCTGCTTCACAGCTAAAGCACCTTCTTGGAATGTTTACAAGATTTCATTTAGTTTTGTATTTCATTGTTGTATTGTAAGTAAAATGCCATTCAGTGGAAAAAGATAAATTATCGCTTTTAGAATGCAAACTGTGATATTTAAATTCTAAGTTGCTTTGCTGCAGTTTCTAACTATATTTCGGAAAGTTTTAATAAAACATTTAAGTAAATAGGACATATTGAACATCCTATTTTAAACAAGAGATTGCATAATTCATTCCTTGAATTTAAAATAGCTAAAACTTTAACTGTTATGAATGTTATAAAACAAAAAAATAAAAAGAGAAAGCTTAAACTTATTGCATATTTTCTTCATTTAACGTGATTATTAAGTCGAGCCTAATGAAGATTAAAATATTCTCAAAAATACTGAAACTGTTATTCCGGATAATTATTTCATCAATAAGCAAAAAAAAGATTATATTTTATATTTAAAAAATGATTTACAAAAAATTCACAAAAAATAACCAAAAAAAAAATAAAAATGAAACAAACAAAGCAACTTACCTGTATTCGCAGATGACTGAAATTCTAGCCGAAATACAGTAATTTATTATTTACTTGGCTGTTAAATATTCATTTTTTAAGTAACTCAATGAGCTGCTAACCTAATGTTTCGTGATTGATTCAAAGTTTTGCAATTCTGATCTTGGCTCCCATTCTATAAAGCAAAACCCCCTTCGCAAAACAGATGAGTTCCCTTCTCTCATTTTTTTTTATTAGTCGTTAATTTAATTTTTTTCATCTTTCATATTGAATTTAATATTAGAGGTAAAAAAATTAAACTTATATAAAAAAGGGTCTCATCTCAGAGGCAGAGGGCCAATCGACGGGTTCCTATTGACCTATCAATCACCCCCTAAACAAAAGGGTTCCAAACAATGCACGTGGTTGGCTCGAAAACGGACCCTTAATTACACTCTACCTTTCTTATATCCTGTGTGTGTGTGTATGTGTGCGTGTGTGTGTCTGTGTGTGTGTGTATTTATATCTGTCTGTGTGTATATAGTAGAAAAAGAAAGAGCCCCTCAGAAATGAGAAGGTGGTGGTAGTCACCCATAGGAACCCCCTCGACAACGTCCAGTCTCAAAATCCATTAGTCTTTTCTTCTTCTATAAAGTTTTTCATCCGTTTTTTGATGATTACCAAGCAGGAAGAAAGCAATTTTTATTTCGTTTTTTCCTCTATCAGAATATATAATGGACATTGTATTTTTTAAAAATATTTTAAGGTAAGCCACTTTTTATTAAACTTCGAGATGTAATTTTATGTTCTTACAGTAAAATTAGGCAAACTTTACAAGTGAGCAATAACTTTTTTCCTCTTTTTTTCATGTGGATTAATATCATCTTTATGATTAAACGGAACTTTTTAGAATTCTATAAATTTGTTTTTGGTACACAAACGACGAGAGACAAAATTATTGAATCAAAAATGTTGTGTTCACACTATCACACCTTCAACACCCAGCTTTCACATAGGTGAATACTTCATCTATTACAAATAAAGTGTTTTCTAATGCAGAAATTCATTCGGTCTTCAAATGTAGTTGCAATAATTTTAAACAAAAAGAAATGCGTCTTGAGACGACCGCTCTCTGGAGTTTGAGTCGCTCAATATTTTATATTAATGAAAAATGAAAATACAGTCATCAGTATGTAAGTTACTATATATACACACAATAAAGGTATTTGTTGTAAATTCGTTAGTTTTATAGAGAGTGTTATTTCAATATCGTTAATTAGGTCCACTTAGATTACTGCATTTTTAAGGCTTAAATTCCCAATAATAATCGTAATCCTTTCATCGGTCATTTCTCCAAACTTTAATTTATATAGAAAGTAGCTACTCTACTACATCAAAAATAACTTTTAGGCCTACGTCTATAGCGGTCATGATAGCATTCCTTCAATAGCTTTTACCTTGAATGTAGTGCTTATATGCAATCTCAAAATGGCTGATGTTCTATTCATTGTGCATTATGTACACCATTTTTCAAACTCATATAATGTGAATTCGCAGTTGAATTGATACATTGTT
This sequence comes from Rhysida immarginata, assembly GCA_023313115.1. Classification (NCBI taxonomy): domain Eukaryota; kingdom Metazoa; phylum Arthropoda; class Chilopoda; order Scolopendromorpha; family Scolopendridae; genus Rhysida; species Rhysida immarginata. The sequence continues at coordinate 1,494,446 of JAHWFO010113004.1, read as the reverse complement.
GGTGCTTATAAATAAACAGCGACTCTAATTCTTAAATGATCCGTATCTGCATTCAGCCAAGCATCCCTATGTAAGTAAAAAGATAACAAATTAAAGAAATAGAGATTAACTATAAAAGACCGAACCTATTCATTTTAACGATGAATTCTACACATTGTACACTTAATACTATCTTGCTTTTTGAAAATATAAGCATTCTGCACTTAAATTTGAGCCTCACGTATTTATTTTTCAAAAATAATCCTTAGATATTTTAATTCTAACAAAAGCCTGCATTTTATATAAAATAGTAGCTTGAATCGATTCGCCAAACATCATGAGTGGAATTAAGCGCGTATGTTTGTTTCCTAAAAGTTCATTATTATTGATCGAATATTTAAATCTATATAATTTATTATTATCTAAATACTTAATCGAAATAATATCGAAACATTTTCAGGTTAAGAAGGATGATTCAGAATCAGATTCGTGCACCTTATATCTTAACTCAGTGGTTTTCCGAATGATTTCTTATGGAAGAGCTGGTAAGTTTTAAAGATGTATAAACTATTTATTTATTTATCTGAATTAGCTTGATACATGTTAATCACGATTCCACAGTGGAGAGGGACCATTAGGAATATTAAAGATCGATTTATCTTTTTAGCTTATTTGAATATCTGATGGGAATTAATAATAATAAATTTTCTGAAACATTTTAAATGAGCTGATTAACGAATTTGTTCGACAGGTTTGCATCAAGAAAAGCTATTTGCTTGTGTTACCATCTAACACAGGAAGTTATTCAACAATAATTACACATCCCTTGAAACATCATCAGTTGCGTTATCTCTGAGTGTTGGCAAAGAAAACTGCCAATTGGAGGATTGTCCATTAATTATTTGGACGGAAATTTGGTTCATGTGCGGGATAATGAGAATAAATGAGATGCACTCCACTTAGAGTAATGACATCTTTTTCGCTACCGAATAAGCAAGTGGCAAAGTGGATTTTGTTAAATGGCCATCCATCAGCTGCAGACTTTGCCATCCATCAAGAAAAATACGGATTAAAATCTCATTAAAAATCAATTAGCTCTTCATTTAGCCATTCGTCCGTTTCTCTTTTCATCAATCACATTTTTTCGCCAGAATTGAAATTGGTTTTAGGGCTCTATTTGTCATTTACCGTTTATGGGAATTTAGGGAAAAAATTTAACAATAACTTTCAAGGATTTAAAGCTTAAATGTGATTTTCATTCTTAATTATTTTTTAATTGTTGAATTTATACGAAGTTATTATGAATTTTTATTTATGATTATTAACGAATCTATTACTAGTTAGTTATATTTGCAAACTAAGCTTTTCTTGTAGCTAGAGGTTTTTTTTCCTTCCTAACATGTACAGGCAATTCCACATAATTCCTTTTTACTTTTTCATCCGTGAGTTTATAAATACCAAAGTACCAAATATATAATTATTGATGGATAAGACCTTTTTTCAAGTTGACATTGAATTAAATAATTCATTAAGATAAAATTTTTGAATGTAATTAAAACTTTATAAACTTAATCTGGTCAATTAGAGCTTCTCTTGGTAAAATCTCATAGGAAAGGATTTGTACTTTGAATTAAGTTTACAAATTATTATAAATTATCATAGACAATATATTAATATTATCATCTGTACTCTATTTTAAGTCTTTCGTAATCATATAAAATTTGAAAGCATTTCTTATTTTAAAATTTTGTTTCTATTTAGTTATTCATGCATTTATTAATTGAGCTTCAGTTGTCGGAGACTAGTTTCACTTTAGAATCGAGAGAGACTTTCACCGCAGGATAAAATCCAGCCAATATGGACATAAATGCAAAACAATAAATTTTAATTTTATTGGTCAAGAAGAGAAAATTGGATGGTTCAAGAGGCGTTCCCATTCCAACCTTTATTTCTGACCATTTAAGCGACTAAGACTATTATTACTCGGTTTCCACTGCTATTAAACACTTATCTCCGGAGAACATTCGCTCAACGGTCCCGAAAAAAGCAAAGCAAAATGGAGAAACGGAGCCTCCAAAAACCAACTCCGGAAAAATGATTTACAAACAATTTAATATGTCAAATAAAACAAGAATAGGAGACACTTTTAAAACAGCAAAAGAATTGTTAAAAATGATGATCACGAAGAAGGAAAATATCATTTTCTTGAAAAGTATTCCGCACCGTTGTATTCTTAAATGAGGGGCGGGGGTAAATGTGTTTTTCTCGGTAATGGAAAGTTCCCGATTCGTACTACGGAGGGACTCGCCCGGCACGTTTTCGCAGCGCATTCTCTGTTTCGCACAATCCGATTGGTCGCCATCGGTAATTGGGTAATTATGAGGAAGCGCCCGGATTATGGCTATCGCTTTTATGGTCGGGTTCCTTGTGCAAATCCCCCCCACACCACCTTCTTTGACCCACCCCTCCCCAATCCCCGAGGGCGAAACGTCTTAAATCTAATAGGAACCCAACATGGCCGCCCGCCAACGTCTCTCAAAAGCAGCTTGCTCTCCTCCATCTATCCACCAATTTCCCCTCCTCCTTCCCAATCCCAAATCTGTATAATTAACAGTAATCTATCTCTTATGTTTAATTTTTTTCATCTTTTCTGTATAATAAATAACCCGGTATCCGACTTCTGAAAAAACTCGTTGAAAGATTGTGAAAGAATACAAGTGTCAGAATATCGATGTTGGTTCAGTCATAGATTATTATTGTGGTCGAAGACAGGATGAACATTTAATACAAGAATTTTATATAATTCAATTTATGAATTTAAAAAAATCATACGGTTAATAAGAATATAAAGGAAAATCTCAAGTGAATATAGTTTTTGGAAATTTTCTAATGAAATTCTCTAAAAACATCTTTTTAATTTTATATGAGTATGATTTATAAATTTCTGTTTACAAACAATATAGCAAATAAGTGCAAAATTGGGTAAGGCATAACAACAGCAATTCTTAAAGATTCCTTATAAAGCCTTTCATAAAGTATTTGAATATAGCTTTGAAATATAATGGGATTCTAGATGATCTTGGAATTCGAAGTCTTGGATGCTTTGACCTTTAGAATTTTCAGAGTCGCCCTCGTTGATTATTTGCCACATTTCTGTATGATTGTAAATATTTGCAACGCTTCTTATAATTTACACTATACTGTAATTTTGTTTTCAAAATCTATGTTAGTTTATTAAGAATTGACACGTTTTTCTTTTATGATTTATTTCTCCATGTTTTTATGGTTTCATTAACATGTTCTATAGTTTATTTAACCAAGAGGTAAATAAGCTATTAAACTTATTTTTTAGATAATTTAAAAAATGAATCACAGATATCGGGAGTCTTATTTTGAATCTCTCTCTGTTTTTGATTTGTATTTTGTTCGTTATTTTCATTCAGCATTTCTTGATGATTCATAAGTTTAGTATACAACCATATAATTATTATTTTCGCAAATGTGGAATTGAATTCAGATGAGTTAGTCTTTTATTCCATAAACCTCTCAGCAGTACCAATGCTATACAATGAATGATAATGGCTTCCGTAAAATTTTGATGGTATTTAGAGCTATATTTATTGCAGTTTTGTCCGGTGCGTCGCCTGCTGTTATTATTATATCTGTCCAACAACAAAAAAAAAAAAATCGGCATGTCCATTTAAATTTCCAGTTTTAATTGTTACACATTTTGCTTCTAATTGACATTGGAAATTTGCTTCGCCAGTTTTTTTTTTTAATTATAGGAATGAGAATACCTAATCAATAAGGAAATAAAATAAAACCACTAGTCCACTAGTGGTTAGGTTAGGTGAGGTTATGTTAATAAAATAAAACAAACATCACTTGTCCACTTTCCTTATTGAGTGTTGTTATGCTTAGTTTTCTGGATATTTCACTATTCATGATATTTTGTATCCGTGGATCTGGTACGTTTCCCATTGCTATTGTTAGTTGGATTTTATAAATTAAAAGGAAATTATTATTTTATTAGAATATAATTGTAGTAAAATAAATAAATAAATAAATAAATAAATAATTCTGTCACCAATGGAAATTATTTTGGCAAAAAGCCTTAACAGGATGCAGCAACAGTCATCAGTCTATTTCCTTTTTTTTTATCCTTTCATCTTTGAAAATTTTGACTTCTTATTTCTTTGAAAAAATAATAATTACAAGATGATTATTTCAAATTGAACATGGTGATCGAGAAGTCTTGGATATTCTGTAAGTATGTTCGTGAAATTAAATTCGTTCTGTCTTAAATAAATTCAGTTTTACTGCAAGTTCCAAAAATAAATTTATATATCTACCGTTAAATAAATTGTTTAGTATAAGAATATATGTTGTCCTAATAGGTTTTCCAACGGGTTTTCCTTTTATCCAGTAATTGGTTAGGTTAGGTAATATTAAAAATTGTATAGAACTAAGAAATAGTATTGTATTTTGCATAAATTAAACATCCTTTATTATGCAAAATTATATATCAGGTCTTTCAAAGTCGACTGTGAAAAAACTGAAAATATGACAATTGTTAATTGGAATTTGAAAATAACTATTTCCATCAATCACAGTACAGACGGTGGTTTTCTATTAGAGTTTCCTTTTTTTAATAAGATAGAAAACAATCGTTACTTTCAAAACTTTTCGAGAAGTTTTCTCTTCTTTTCCTGGCTATAATTAAGTGGAATGCATCGAACAAGATATAGTTTAAATGTTTCAAAATGTCACTTTCTATTGCTGGTATCCTTCATGGATATTGCAATAATCTTTTCTCTTTACAGTCTCATATATTTTTAAGTAATGCAGAATATTGTTTGTATTTAATAACAATTCGCTTTCTCTCTCATTTGTAGAAATGTTTATTATAAATTTTATACCATCTATTTTCTGATAATAATTTAATATATTATGAATGTAATAAGAGATAAAAATATTTAAATCTTCTTGTCTTTTTAATCACAATTTTTTATCAGGTTCTTATCTATTTATTAAATTCATTGAATAAATAATAACAATATATCTGAAATCGTTATGTTGGCCGTTCATATGTTTTTAGGGGAATATAAAAGAGGGAGCAATAACAAAATACGATTTGATAAGCGATAGCCAATAATAATTTACAGTTCGTATTTAGTTTTAAACTACGTTATAGAGGAGGGTGGCATTGCCTGAGACAATGGAAGAGGAAAAGTGATTAAATTTTTTATTTTTTTTAATGGGTGTTATCATTATTTTTGGCATATTCTGGTTAAGCCCCTTGTTTAATATGGACTGCAATTAATGTCCTTTAGATTTGGAAGGAAGTAGAATTAAAATAGTTTGTTCCGGGTATGCTCTTTTTCCTGGCACATTTTAAGAAATCTTTCTTTGATTGAAGTTTCCTGGATTAGATCTCCGGAAACTTTTATGTTTCAATTGAATCGGATTTCTTAAACTTCACCTAACAGTCTAAGTTTTCGTTAAATAATATCATTCTAAAAACCCATTTTTTTATTGCTGCTTAATACCTTTATTCTTAATTTAGCGTACAATACCATTAACCTGATAGACCATCAGTAGTATGACTTACCAAACTGTCATAAGTCATTACAACTATCATTAATTCTACGGGAGATCAAGGTTTTTGATCTTATACATACAACATGCTCTATAGTTCAAAACTAGCAGCAGCTATGAAATTTGCTCTTTCTAGATTATTTGTCACTAAAGGTTTGCAATTAGAGTTGACTCAGAGCTTTTAATAATGTCAAATGTATGAATGATGAATTGATATGTCTAAATTGACTCTATTCGTATGAGGACATTGAGAATACAGCATTTCAAAAAAATCGTTTTCCATTTCTTCCGTATTGATATTCCACATATATCATCATTTTCAGGATTAAAAGAAGCTAATATTTGTTTATTTGATTGTATATGTTCAACAACTCTTCAAAGCCTAAATAGCCAATATAGATGATTGATATTTTGATTTGAATTGAAACTCTCACGGGCACATACGGGAGGGTATGATTATATAGTAGAAATAACGGCGCAAAATATGGAAAAATTATAAAAGGTTAATTATATTTTATCTAATGTTCTCAATTTAAAATGAAAGACAGTACCAAGTAGCCATCTTCAGCAATGAGAGACAAAAGCTGGATTAAACAGAATTCTATAGCTGGCTGTGTTTGTATTTTTACTCCAAAATTTCAAGTCTGCTTCTTTAAGAACCAGTTGGTCAGTTCAGGAAAAAGCGACTGTATTCAGTTCAAAGAGTACAATTGGATCTTTCAAACATAGACTTCATTTCTTAATATGATTTTTCAAAAATCCCTTGTACTTTCTTGTTTCGGGTTTTCATATTCCATATAACAGGTAATGTAGAGAACAACCTCATAGATATTACTAATTTGCCAGCAGTAGACTAATAATAATCCGAGTCAGACAAGAAATTAATAATGTGACAACAGCAGGGAAAACCCACCAGATATTCCAGAGGGCCAAACCCCTGTTGCCCCCCAACAGGCCATAGCCCAAAACGGGGTTAATGAAAATACATATAAAATGGGGGGAAAAAAACATAAAAAAACAACCAAAATGCATAATCAACAGAATAAAATCACAGCAAAAGAAAAGCCGAGTCAATCAAGACCAAACAATGCAAAAATAATAATAATAATAATAATAATAATAATAATAATAATAATAATAATAATAATAATAATTAAATAAATATTAAAAAAGACAAAAACATAAATAAAATAAATATTATACAAACAGTAAACTTCAAACAGACCCAAAGAGGAGATACCGTGAAATCTACCCAAATATATTACGCCTAGGGGTTTCCTTGGAGAACACGTCTAACTTATTAAAAAATTTATGATAATTAACAAGAAGCTTATAAAAAGGATTAGTATTACAGAGATTTGTTCTCCATTTTATCGAAATTTCTAGGAAATTATAATTCCTTAAGGATAACTGGGGACGTACACGTATAATATTTAACAAATCACCAACCCATATTTAACCTCTTAGTACTCCAAGTAATATATTAAAAAGAACATTTTTAACTATAGTATTAATATTAAAAATTTCCTCTAAATATATATTATTGTTATTATTAAAAATATAAAAACGTCTCTTTAAAAAGTTTTTAAAACTCAAGATCTTCCGTTGCAGTATTTGAACGGCTTGACTGTTTCCGTCATACCAAATCCATAGACAATAAGTAATTTTAGGTACGACAATCGCTTTATACAGTGTTAAAACCGTATTATACTGTTTGAAATAAGCCGTTAGTCTCTTCAAAATACCCAGTCTTTTGGAAATATCCAGTATTAATGAGTTTACATGTAAACTAAAAGAGAGAGAAGAGTGCATCAGCACTCCTAGATCTTTAGTGCTGTTCTTTCGTTCTAATACCTTATCACTTACGCTATAACTATAAATAAAAGGGGCAACTTTTCTTGTATAGGAAAGAATAACAGATTTGTCCGCATTTAAACGAAGCCCATTACATTTGGCCCAGATACTTACTTTATCTAGAGCCTCTTGCAGCATAACGCAATCCCCCCAACTTTCAATCATACTAAAGATTTTTAAATCATCTGCATACATTAAACAATTTAAATTCCTTTCTGGTAATACTTTACTCAGATCAGCCACAAAAATCGTGAATAGAATGGGTCCCAGGGGGGAACCCTGCGGAACCCCGCTTTTGATTCTGCGGCACTGTGCCGCTAGAGATCCACTATTCAACACAAAGCTTCTTCCTGTCAATAGAGACGAGAACCATTCAAGAGCAAGAGCATAATAATAATAATAATAATAATAATAATAATAATAATAATAATAATAATAAAATGTATATTTTCAGTAATGATTGTGAATCTAATATGAGAGTTGGTCGCAGTAATAATAAGTGTAGGCGTTAATATGGTGTTCCTTTAAATGTGGACCAAACTGGTTTGATGGTTATGCATCCAATTTACCGTATACATCAAGGAGAGTTATGCGTTGAAATAAAAATCATTTTAATCGTAGCAATTACAAAATTTAAACATCGAAACATCATACCATTCGATTTGTAAATAGTTACAATGTAGTACTTTGAGTCCAAGATAGGCTTTACACTCCAGAGGCAATTACGGAAAAAGAACACTTATTCTGAACTATGCAAGCAAGCATTATTTAGGTTAAATTTTTTATTATTTATCCGATATGAATGTTAGTTTTGGTAGTGATTATTGTAATGTATTTTTTAATTTGAATCTTTTGTCGATATTTGTATTCTATAAAAATATGTTATTTACCAACTTTTATAATTGAAAACACTATCATAGTAGGTCTTCTTAAAAATGGAACTCCACGTTAACTATTATGAGATTACTCCCTTAACATCTACGAGATCATAGCAATGTATAGAGAGGGTAATAAATGTCCAGTCTTAAGGTATCCGTGTGTAAGCTAAGGTCGCATGATAAAGAATGGGGCAATCTATTTATCGGCCGTTCCCAAGTGCAGTGCTCTTCCCGTTGCATCCGTTTCACGGATATCAACCGCTGGAAATTTTTTGTTTTATAATAAGAAAAGGATTGGATAGCATAATATACTGTATATACACGGGCGGCTAACTTATTATAAGATCAATTTCAATATTTTATGACAATTGAAAGTTAAACATGATGTCATTTAGAAGCGTATATATCTTCTATGTCGGTTGAATGAGTTCAGATCAAATATCTGTCAATTAATAAGAAGCAATCTGTTTAGGAAAATTATTAATTGCTTTAAAAATAAAAATAGTTTTAGAACATAAAAATAATTATTATTAGTATTGTTAATTACATTTCTTTCATGAGTCGCCTAGTTAACATTAACGCAGAAAAATACATCCTTTCAGAACATCAATATTTGAGTTTGCTCGTTATATTAGATACAATAATGTGGTTTACTCCAATCTGAAGGTTTTCATTAGCTGATAATATTACTGGTGAACAAAGAATAATTAATGCGGTAGTTTTCCGTTGCCTTTCGCCTGATTATAAAGGATAAGCACAAACATATATGCCGCAGCGAGATTCGAACCCGCCACTCGAGATTCACTGAAGCCTGAGTTGCTCTCAGCCACTGAGCCGTTCAAAATAAATAAAAGAAATAATAAATAATAAAGAAAAGAGTAAACTTTACTGATTATACAAGTCAATAAAGAAATAAGTAAAATAATATATAAATACTCTTCTCTCATCTCTCGTTATTTAATTGAAAATAGATTTAAAAATTTTTCGAATTTACAACTGATACAATTATTTTGGTATCAATCACAATTCCAAACAACTCTTATATAAGCAACATTATCTGGTTACAATTTCAATCATTAGCCAAGATCTTTTTTACTATTTTTGGTATATGGTATTTGGGCCGGTGGATAAATTCAGCGAAGTAAGACTAACATTAATGTTGCTAATTATTTATTTTGAACTATACACAGGATTTAAGAAACGCATCTATACAATTTATTTATATGCAGTCCTCAGCGAAGATATTTGTATTGGCTTTAGAAGAAGCGATCTTTGTTATTCTTAGTCTTTTATAACGGCATCGTTACCATGGCAAGAATTGCCCCGAAGAAAATTTGGGGCTGATGGCCATAAAACAGGTGCTAATGGGGCACACGAAGAGCAGGAATGCTCCGAGCACAGCAATTCAAATGCACTCTAATTCGAAGAAGCCATCTATTACGTAATTTAATTAATCAGTAAATTTAATTATAAGTTTTTTCGAGAAAGGTCAATGCTTATGCAACATTGACATGAACAGCTCCTACTAATGTTTATTCACGCTATCTACTCAAAATGTATTATTAATTTCAAATAGAAGTATTTAAATAGGTATGCTGTTTATATATATGTTCTAATATATATGTGAAGATTTTCTAGCTTCTGGAAGGGAGAAATTTCGATCGCATGTGTGGCGGATATTGCTCAAATAGTCATTCATTTAGCCTTATAACAAAATTACAGCTTGATATTGTTACAATTTTTGTTACATATATGAAACACTGACTCACGTATTTAGATAAGATTATAAATAATCAGCAATTTTTTACATCTTTGCGAGTTTTTTGTAGTTTAGTGGTTTTTCAACGTAGACTCTATGGAGATACAGGACAATTACATGGGAATACAACTGGGTGGTTTCTACACATAAGGATGCTATAAAATTGTGGTTGAAAATTTCGTTTATTGTTTTTAGTAACATCAAGTTGGCCATGAAGAACATTAGTGATATAAGATTGCCCGCATACGATTTTAAGCTAAACTTTCAAATAATCTTATATTCAAACAAATTTTTCTTTATCCATATACATTAGGAATTTAAAAATTTGATTGACGTCTCCCATATACCAAGTAATAAAAAGTACTAAAATAACTAAAATACTATAAAATCGCAATGGAAAAAGCTTCGAGACTTCATGGTTTTGTTTCTAAAATAGATATGCACAGAAATCAGTTGAAGTGAAATCCGTTAAGTAAATTTATAATGATTTTCTGGTAAACTGGTTATCCTGAGTTATATAATCAATAGTAAATTGTTTTCAAAATTATTAAAACTTTTAAGAACGTAAATGTGAACACAAAAAATTGTTTGTGTCGACAATGAACATTTACCATGGATGCTGCAAATCTTTCGATAAATATTTTAAATACAGTAATTACCTTTGAGAAAATTCATTTTTAATATGACACCTTTGTAGAGGAAGATTTATTTTTGTTATAATAATTTCTTTTCGATGACGAAATACAATCGAAGAGTATGTAGCCAAAATTCTTACGTTATAGTATTCTCTTTAGTTTGTTTAGAAATTGATTTATAAGAATTACGTTAATCGTTTATTATTTATTCACTGATATTATTTCTTTTCGAAAATGTTTAAATAAGCTTAAATTTTCCTGTACTAAATCGACTAATACTTTCAGAAACCCGTATGAACTGATTGACAGCTGCATGTAACATCCAATCAGGACGACGTTAAGAAATAAAGGCAAGGGAGAGCATATCAAAGTTTTGCATAATTTTTATATTAATAACGATATACATAAGTAACTATTAAAGAAGTTTTCCATTGTGCTGCGGAAGATATAATTAGGTGCCGATAATATAAATTTAGTAAACGTACAATAATGCAACTCGGCGATATTGAATTGATGACTTTCACCGAACTTTAAATGAAATAAATGTAAATATGTAAAGGTTATAAAATTGATTAATATGATTAATGCTTAATAAGATTGACACAAGGTTTATATATTTTGTAAATAACTCTGAGGCATCAAGAACTCCATCATTTCATGCAGCGATTTGCAATCTCCTTCAAACATGTTTAGACAGACAATCATCCTATGTTCCCCTCCTTTCTTACTATCCTTTGTAACAAGATCTCTGAAGAAGATTGAAAATAATTTTGTAGAATATAATAAAATGCCTCCAGCGAGAAGGAAAAATCACAATATCCTCTACTACTCTGTAATTACGTTTTTGTGTGTTGCTGAGCGTTTGGAAAATCCATTTTGGCGATCGTTCCTTTCTGTCCTGCAAAAACAATTTGTGCAACAGCACTCTGTTGGGGAAATATTTTATTGTGATTATTTGTTGGTTTATTCGAAAGGGGAGAAAGAAGGATTATATAGGTTTTTTTAAAAAATTTTAAATATATATACAGCCAGAAAGTTCGAATTTGACAGGATGGAGTTTAGATACAATGAACAGTGGTTTTTACTGGTTGTTCTTAATATTTCTGTTTAATATATATCCCTTAAATAAAAATCCATACGAAACAGCTCTATAAGAGTTACGCATGATTTTTAACAAAATTATGAATTTCAAAATAAACGTTTCTGATAAAAGGCATCCACTGTATTTACTCAGAAAAAAACATTCGTAACGATAGTAGTCGAATTAAGAGCGTTTAAGTGAACATCTTAACAAGGCTTTAATTAAACACTGGCCTGCATGTACTTTGTAGAATACCTATTAAAATTAGAAAAGAAAGATAGGGCGCAGAAATAATCTTCTCCGTGCGAGGCGAATTCGATAATTATTAAGAGAGCGTGAAGGGTCATCAGTCGGGGGAAAGAAAAAAGTTATCATTAAGTAATACAGGAATGGATCGGGAGTGAAAATTGCTCGTAAATCATTATATTTTACGGACCAATTAGTGAATGTAATTATCGAAAACTGGGGAAAATTCAGGCAAAGGCAAGTCATTCTGTTTTCTCTTCCTTCTAATCCTCCACCACCTTCCAGACCACTTCATCCCCACAACGCCTCCTTTTTCTGTTTGCAATTTTAAGAACTATTTTGAATGGCAGACGGCAAGAAAGCTGGCTTCTTTCTATTTCTCTTGTTTGATTGTTCATGTTCTCTATGCTTTTACCAATTCAAAAAAATCGACAATGCACCGAGTACTGAATATTATCCTCAAAACAATTTTTTGCAACAAAAATTATAGGTTTCAAATGTACATAATAAGTAACATCTACAGTTTCTTTGCAATATCAGATGATCGGTACGGTCGCAATTGGAATCTTCATCTGTATCCTATGAATAACATGCCGTGAATTAATATGGAAGAATTTTTGTCTGAATCAAAATTAAGATGGTATAACCGATTAGAAATAACCATCTGAGCAATGCAGCACGTATGAAATTATAAGCAGAGTGTCTGTTTGAAGATTGTTTTTTCTTTCTGTTGAAATAAAACCACGACATTCATCGTTATCGCTTCATAAGTTAATTTGAAATTGTAAATAGGTAATGGTATTGATATGAATTTTTCACGACTTCACATGTAAGTGAATGCATGCCCCAATTTTTCTTCATTTTTTATGAAATTCTTGATGAGCCATGTTTATCTTACAGAAGAAATAATGACCATTAATAACCAAAAAAGAATAATTAATAGAATTAACAGACTTCATATGCAACTTTAATAGTATTGGAGAAATAGGGATCTATAATTCAATAAATTTTATTTCCAATCTTTAAAGTTATTTCTCTGGATTGCTATTTAAATTTTGTTGTCCTATTTATTTTTCGTTGTCCATATACTTCGATCAGTGTAAATAAGCTATTTATGAAATATGTCTTCATGCACTTTAAAGGTATTCTTAATTTACAGCAAAATACAAGTATTTTGATTCTTGATTGTAAATAGTGAGAAAATGCATCTTTGTGTGCAACCACTCATTAAAAGATTGAGATTTTCATTCTTTAACTTAAATCGAAATGAAAAATTTATTTTCATGATAAATTTATTTATATTAGATAAAAATCTTTAAAAAAATGATAATAGCTCAGTGCATTCCATATGAAAATAACTAAGTTCTAGAAACAAGCCAAGCTCTAAAATAAATAGGCACCTGCTTCTTAGAGAATAAATATCGATCGAATTAATAATATTTACTGCCTTTTTGTTGTCATTTATTATATATACTCGTATAATCTTGTGATCGTTGACTTTAAAAAAGTGACGGGTGAAAGACTTTGTAACACGATAGTGCAGATATTTTATAAACATTTATTTTGCCTTATATAAATGTGTGCATTGAAACTGAATGAAATTTATTAATTAATGAGATGAAATTAATACTGTATATAGTTTCCATAAGACGGACAATTTCTTCATATAAAAGCAGTGAGGTAAAAAAAAATTCTAATTTTCAAGGGCATCATTGATTTTGAAGCATTTTTCTTACATTTCATGAAGTTTTATTACAAGTTCAAAAATATAATTTTATTATAAGTTCAAAAATATAATGCAGATTGAAATCTTTGAAAACATCAGAAACGCGTTCTTTTAACTCGGGAAAAGCTGAACTCGCCATACATCTTTTTCCTAAAATATTTTTTTAAAATAGAAGTTATAATATGATGGTAAAGTACTATCATCTATTAGAAATGACTAAAACATAACGAATTCATTTTATCCTCACGATGCTCCTGAATGTTCTTTCCTTATTTGTATCCAATTTCTAAAAGGTTTCAGTTACAAAAGAGAGAACTTCTAGCGATAGCTGGGTGAAATAAATAGGAAATTTTAAAATCGTTATATTATTTATTTTTAATTTTAAGTTAAATGAGAAATGAAAAGATTAAAGCGCTGAATTAAAGAGTATCTGGAGATTGCGAATTAAATGAATTTACAACCTCTGGTGGAGGGAGGAAACTCTAAATAACATAAATTTTAAATATTTAATACATTCAATATAAATAAGAGTATTATATTTTAGGTTAATTTAGTTTAGCAAAGAAGGAAATCAATAAAGTCATTTTCCACCTTAATGAAGTCTTAATGAACATTCAGTTTGGTGTAAACTCAGAAATTTTCAACAATATTTTTACGTCCTAAGATCTTTTTAAACTTCTTAAAACATTTGACGATCTGTATTCCAATCCAGTTCTCTTTTCAAATTTGTATCTCGCTGCTTTCCAAGTCTGCTAATTTCATGAATTCTTAGGGGAGAATTTCGTTTACAAGTGATCACAATTAACTGACTACAGTAGAATTTCGCTTTTCGTTTAAGATTATTATTTGTGCACCTCATATAGCTTATACATGTTTGTTTACCTTTCAAAAAATTGCTCCCGAGACCTGTTGAATGACAATTGTGTGGCAAATGCAACAGTCAAAGGGCCTTATAATGGATTCTTGCTAACCTTAAACAATAAAGATTTCATTTCGTTATAGCTTATTTAAGGATGCATTGGAATCGTTAAATAAAGCACAAATTCGTTTTATAAACAAAATATTCTTTTGTATGAGTATCTTATTTTGTAAATAAATAAACACAGCTGAACCATCTTTTAGATTTAAAAGAAATCATAAACTAATTGTAATAAAATATACAATCACAATCATTGTCGATAAGCAAAATTAACGTTAACAGATTCACATTTACCTTAATTTGATTCAACGCCAGTGAAAAATTACTTTGTGCTATTGTATATTTAAAAGCATTTCAATTGGAGAATAATTGCCTGAAAATCATTCTTTAAACTTTCATTGTTTCGACAAATAATATCGTAAAAAAATTGTAAATTTTAACTTATGGAGAAAAAGTTACCATTGCAGTAACTGTTTTCATTTCCACTAAATAAATTTTCATAATACATTGAAATCGTTATGTGTAAAGCATTTTATTTTAAAGAAATCAAAGTGGAATATTAAACTCAAGGAATAATTAACTAAGGACTTAAAAAGTATTAATAATGTGTTCACGCAAAAAAAGAAAAAAAAGAACCCATCAAAATTCAAAACCATTCAGCCTGTGTTTAATTATTTTTAGCATCATTCATTTTATGTAGATTTCTTTTTATTAG
Source organism: Rhysida immarginata (assembly GCA_023313115.1). NCBI lineage: Eukaryota > Metazoa > Arthropoda > Chilopoda > Scolopendromorpha > Scolopendridae > Rhysida > Rhysida immarginata. Next base: position 1,479,056 of record JAHWFO010113004.1, on the reverse strand, counting down.
AAAATCTACCCATCGAAGTAAAAATTCTTGATGAAGAAAGAATAATATTTTCCTTAAGAACAGGTTAAAAAAAATATAATTTTTTCATGGCAGATTCTCTCCTTAATAGCATTAAAACTTTGATGTGTGGATAATGGCTCGACTCGTTCGACGGTTAAAGAAGAAATTCCTCTCTCGCTTGCCTGTAATTATCTTATTCGTGGATGAGAGAATTCCTTTTTGAGAAGACGAAAATTTCGTCAACAAGGGACTCTTCGTAAACGAAACCATTTTCAACATGCTAAGGGATCGTGTGAAAAAGAAGCAATTTCTAAGTGAACATCTGAAGAAATTCCTGAAAACAACTTTAAAGAATGGCTGCCTCAACTATGTTATTTTAAGAAATAGTAACTTAAGAACTTTTGTCTGTAATACTATTTATTTTAAGAAATAGATGAAAACCCCGAATTTTTTATTGAAGCCATACAACAACAACATGAAGATATATTTTTTATCATAATTTTTTCAAGATTTTAAATGGAAAGATTCAAAACATTTTCTTTGTCGGTTGGATGTTCAATCTTCTATACCCGATTTGTATCTTTATCTCGAATATAAATTTTGGAACGAAAATATTTTCATCTTATTTGTTATTATAGAAATGTTTTTGTCGTGATTTTAAGTTGGTCCAGTATCATGATTTTTTGAAAAATAAACCAAAATTAAGAACTATTCTCGCAATTATTTCGAAAACTATTCCAATTAATTGTTCTTGACCATGTCATATATTTGTATTGGCACATATTTCTATGATTATTTATAATATTTTTTAGATCATATTAAATCCGCGTATTTTGTTGTTCTGAATTAAAACTAAAAGAAGTTAAAAGATTTTCACTCATTTCGTTTCATAATCTTAATATACAGAGTTTTCTGAAATTTCAAAAAAATAAATCAAAATAAATAAAGCTTATAGTATATCAATTTAAATAGTGCATCATGATTCATCATGGTTACAGTCTAAATAGTATAACCATATTTCATACAGCAAATTGTTTTATTAAATAATAAATCATGAAAGCGGTTAGTTTATCAAATCAAAAATTCAAAAATTTTAGGACATAGCTTGATCAAATTTTAGGACATAGCTTGATGAAAAATTTTAGGACAGCTTTCTTTTCTGGAAGTTTAATCGTTATTGGATTTTTTAGTCTTCTTTTACATTTCTTATTTGCAAGAATTTTTAGAGATGCTGGATTATACATTCTGTTATAATAGAAAACGAAAATATAGCTGAGACAATAACATTAATTTCATACGAAGACTTATATTTATCACAAAAAGTATTAAATGTTTTTTCCCCCAATGCTTTGGCTTTTGATATATATGTTATTGACATTAAGATATCATTATGTCAATAACAAATATATCAACCATTGTAGGCAAGTTAAAGCAAAAATTCATAAAATTGGAGCTATGCATAGTCCAATCGAATAGAAAAATATATTAAAAATAGAAATAATTTATATAATACCATTACAAAAAATCGTAATTCTTGATATTTATACACATTATAATAACTTATTGAATATTATATTTATTAAAGGACTCAAACAACATTATTTGCACTTTCTAAAATAAAATATTTTCAGTAAATTGGTTCCATTTAGTAATTGTAATGGTAGGGGTGAACCTTTCCAATGGTAGGGGCAATATTTTTCAGTTGGATAATTATAATTTCTTAAATTTCAGTAAATAATGCTTGGCTATTTAATGAATTGCCAATGGCTTTTTGAAAATAAATGAGTATTCTTTCTTTGTAGATATTTTTTGATATCGTTATTTCTGACTTCAATAAACAATGAATTGTACATGATAAGCGGTATCTTTTCAGCTTTGGAAAATACTGAGTAAACAAATTTATGAAAATTTCTAATATTCGTTTCCTTTTTAATAGCAATTTTGAATTAGGTTGTTGTATACCTGCAAGTGAATTTATTGGCGTAATGCCGAGCACGTTTAACATTAGGCCTAACATGATATTCAACGCTCTGGATCATTTTGGCGCTCATATCATCCAGCTTTCTCGAAATGGACTAAACGAGTACGTAGCATAATGTAAGAAATTGGATCAATGCCTGTTTTTTGATTGAATGCTTATAGGAGGGTCTGTATATTGCATGTATCTTTTCTTAGCGTAATGGGAGGCTTTTGTCGGGGGGCAGGGTAAAGTGAGGAGGGAAGAAGTCGCGGTTGGCGATGGCGCCCCTTGTCTACTGTCAATTATTTGCTAAATTTATGGCTGGCAAAATGAATGTCATTATGCAGAAGCGAGGATTTTTCGCTGCGAGCCAAAATATCCATTGCAAAATAATGGAAGAGAATTAGAGAGAAAAAGAGGAAGGGGAAAAAATACATCTAATAAACCATTTTCTGTCTTAATACGATGGACGGCGGCAATGGCAAACCGCTCGACTTTGGAACAAATTTTTTCCGTCACATTTGAGAGGAAGATAATTACTTAATTCTTTCTGTAATTTATTGCGCTAGTTCTTTCGAACCTATACTTTTTGATAATGCCATTTTTATAAGGTCTTATTTGAATTTTGTAGTCTTTTTTATTGATTTCTATTATTGTGGAATTAATTACTTATTTCGAGCGGTACGCACAAACACAATCACACACACGCACAGACAGACAAGCTCGTAGTTGGAAGGAAATAGATAGAGAATATTGAAATTAGTGATTTTGAAAACTCAAAAAGTATATTCTAATTATTTATTTTAATTGTTTTTGTTTAATGTTTAAGTAAGTTAAGAGATTTTGAACGATTTAATGCGATTTCAAACAATATGAACAAGGAAGAAATATTCCAAAATAGCATACTTGGGATCATTCAGAAAAAATGCTTAAATTTTAAGAATAATTTATATTTCGAATTTGGAAAACAAGCTTTTTTTTGTTCACATCGATTGTCTATTGAAAAAGGCTTCTTATATTCTTGTTGTTAAACTTAAATTTTAAAAGCATGTCCTTTGAGTTCGAGAAATTATTAATTAAAGGTCTGACACAATCACTAATTATTATTATTATTATCAGTTATTCTATCTCTTAAAAGGAAACTCGTTTAATACAATTTTTGTTCCATTTTGTTTATTTAATAATAACATCAGTCCTTATTATTATTCAATAAATAAGATATCTGTTAACAAATCACATTCCAAATACGTAAAATATTTCATTGAAGTTTTAGGATTATTCATCTAAATATCTTGTCGGATAATTTTTTTGAACTATCTCGATTAGCAAAATTTTTATAGAAGCATAAATATGATGCAATCGAAAATAAATTTATTTTGATACTCACTCGAATTAGATTTAATTGTATAGGAAATATGTAGAAAAAATATTATTGCAAACGTCTGCATTACATAACTATGACGCCCGCAATATTTTGGTTGTTGTTGTTGCTTTTTTTAATAAAATAATATAAATCGATATACGACGCTAATAATACATATAAAGGAATATGTTTTTCTACATTATATTAAAATAGATTAAGCATCTTAATTAATTAAATAAATAAATAAATAAATAAATAAATAAATAAATAAATAAATAAAAAATAAATAAATAAATAAATAAATAAATAAATAAATAAATAAATAAATAAAATTAATATCTAATATTGATTGGGAGAATAATAAATTTTAAAATTTTAGAATCAAAGTACAGTTTCTCTAATTTATAGTATTCCTAAAGAAGAAGTGCTCAAGGCATACAATATTGAACTAATGTCATTATATCCTTGCTGAATTCATATCATAATTTTAGTGTTAAAATTTTTTCATTATACCTAAGTGACTTATTACAGAGAGGCCAAAAATATTCAAATCAGTTATAAACTTCTTAAAGTCCTTTAGTTTTGGACATCTCAGTTCATGAGTGGATTTTAAATCTTTGATTGTTTTCAGTTTAATGTACTTTGCGTTGGCAATTATTTTTAAAAATGGGGCTTTTAATTTCTCGTGATATTACTAATGTGAAATGTAACTAATTATTGCTATTATTTGCGAGTGGCGTACCATTTCAAATTCATTTAAAATTTGTAAAGAATATCCACAATACCTTTTCTTAAATAAAATTCAAATAATAACAGGAACTTTAGATTAACAATTTTTATATATTTAAATAAATTTAAGGAGGAGTCTTTGTACTAATAATAACTCAACCTAATGTTGAAAATAACATCATTAGGTTAAACGGAGTAACATCATTGGTTTAACATTATTTTCAGCAGTTGAAAATAACATTAACCTAAAGTTGCTTTCAATGATGTATTCCAGAGTTTCCCAATTAGCTTAGAGCTGTGGTTCCCTTTTTATTTTAAAAGGTAAGCCACGGACCACATATGTTTGTAAGATTTGGCTGCCTGTGTAGTAGTTGTACAGTCAACCAAAGGAAATAATCCACACGAGTTTAATACTTAATATTACATTTCATGCTAATGTGTTGTTTTAATAGCTTTTTTAATTATAATTATTTAAATTTAATAATCTTAATAATGTTAACTCTAAATGTGATATTAAATTATTAAAAATAAATTAATATTGAAATGGTAAAACTTAAAGTAAAATTCAAGTGTGGATTATTTCCCTTTGATGACTGTACTTCAAAGATAGGCACGATATTCAAGTAAGCTGTATTGCCGAAGAGTGCATTAAAAAGTTGGAGGGTTTTATGTAAATGATACTAAGGATCGGTCCCGTGGGCCCCCAAAAGTTCATGCACCACAAAATGGGAAACCCTGAATCATTCAAAAACAGTCAAGATGGCTGACGTCGTCATAACCGATGGCGCTGTTTCGTCCGTCTGTCAGCAGAGGCCGCCACTCGTCAGGGCTTGGGCGCTCCACCGTTTGCATGCTGCCGGAGTGTCACTAGTGGCGACACGAAGGCGGCTCCTCACTCGGTTCGCCGCCTGGCCGCCGCGTGGAGTTATGGGTTCCTTGTACACGCCGGGGAGGGTGAAGACCCTCGGCCATCGCCGTCTATTTCCTTCTATCAGTTTCTTCCCTTCCACACCCCTATTAGTTTAGCACGCTCTAGCCTTGTGACCCACGAATATCGACCGATTTCCCAGTTCGTGATGTCATCGAGCAGCGACAGCCGCCCATTTACTTTTTGCCCACCTCCACAACCACCCTCTCTAATGATCTTTTTTTCTAACCTCCCCACTCGTACGAGAGAGGAAAAAAAAAACTAGCAAGGAAAAGGGTGGGAAACGGTTGGCCATAATGGTAAACAGAGTCCTCATTCATTTCAATGTTACGAGATGAACACGAAATAGGTAGAGTAGGACCAGGTGAGAGATGGAGTCGAAGGTGATGCACTATACAGAAATCCTTATTAGTGTTCTTGGCTTAGTTGTAAATCATTCACCCTGACAATTTGAATTTGGAGACAAGGAAAAATATTTTTATTCGACCTTTCAGGAATTTGTTCCCGTTTAGTCACCCCAGAATGTCTCATCGGAAATTTAGTACCATTTTATATCCTGGAGTATTCAAATTGTGTCTCGTTCCTCTTCTTTTACTAGCGAACAGTTTAACATCTAATGAATCCAATAAACTATTTTATTTTAAAAATACAAGTCTATTTTACAATTAGACAATGATCTAAATTAACGATGACAGGAATTTAAATTCAAAATTTATATGAGGATGTTTCGGTCAAGTACAAATATGGTCAAAACTAAGAAAATAATATCTATAGAATGCCAAAGCAAAATCAGGTCAAATTATAAAAAGGTGCCATTTCAATTTCGGCCGTTTTTGTGTAGATTTTCCTGTTCGAGTTTACTAGGGAAAGGTGCCACTATGAGCACTTTTCACTGTTAAAGTAGAAAACAGTTGAGAATGCGTTGTACTGCATTACTATAACGTTGTTACTGTATTCGCGAAATCGGTCGTTCTGTTGCCAATTTTTTTCGAATAACAACATATTTATTTTGACCAGATTCGGATAGAGGATCAAAAAGTGAGTAAAAGTTATCTTAGGCACAATGTCCTATCTATTCGGGAACATGGCCAAAATGTTAAATTTAACCACTATTTTCGCCATGTTTCCGAATAAGTAGGACATGTGTGCCCATTATAACTTTTACTTACATTTTGATGCTCTATCCGAATCTGAAGTCAAAATTAAAAAAGTTGAAAAAAATTGGCAACAGAACGACGGACTTCGCAAATCCAGTAAATTGCGAAAATTGGAGTTAATTCACTACCCCGTTATATAGAGAGACATCGGCATTGTAGAAGAACTTTATATCTAAACAAGGCCATTGTCTGAATGAGACGGCTGTCAATTATTGAATAAACAACTGCAAGTTACACTGTTGAGTAATATAGTACAGTTACTTGCTTGCCCAGTGGCGGACATTATTTAGTCTAGCTCTGGCTTCCCTTGTGCGAGCACGACGATTGAAATGTCATTTGTTTTGTATTTGCGCTTTATAAAAAAGCTTAAAAATAAAATTCTTAATATTTAAAAGTATCTCGGATATCATCCTTCGAAGTGTGAAAATTTCGCATCTTTGTGGGCATCTTGTCAAAAATTCCTTGGAATACCGAAAGCCCGTTATTTTATCAACAGACTTCTATTATTCGTTCATATTTTGAAAGGCTCCATTTTATTTGTAATAGATTGTTGCATTCATTTATGTCGATTGATATTGTCGCTTATGTAATTATTTTAATGACCTAAGCATTTGTTATATAAGATTGCAGGTGAAAATAAACAGCATTTTTATTTCTTATCCACAAGGAAATTTCCAAGAATAACTCTTGAAAACGCACATAAGTGGCATTATTAAAATTAAGATCATGCCATTAGTAATAATTTTTTATTACGTATTAAAAAAAATTAATTTTCCGAGAAACGCTTCATCAACAATAGAGAACACTTATCCATTGTCATTGTTCCCGTTGTAATTGTTTTCGCTTTTTTTTTTTTTAGTAGGTCGTCATCTTCGCGAACATCATTAGGAAAATCAACCTTGACGAGAGATTGCTCCAAGAAAAGTGAGGAATAGCCACGTTGTTTTAACGAACAAAAGAAAAACTTATTAATTAAAAGCCAAAAATGCGGAGCCTCATGCTTTTGGGTTTATGGTTGCGTCGGTTAAATGAAAATGTTTTTTTTTTCCTTTCCTTCTTTCTTTCTTTTGTTGTTGTTGGCGTAGTTTGGTGCTCTTGGCGCTGAATAAATCACAAAATCATGGCGACCCGATGTTGTTGGTTCTCATTTTCCGATAATTGTTTAATGGCGGCCGGGAGGCGGGACGGGGGTGGACTCGTTGTCCCACCGGCAGGTGGCGCTGCCTCACAACCCACTTCTGCCCTCCACTCCCCCCATCCCACCCACCCATCCACCTACCCATCCACCCTCTTTCCTTCCTTCGACAACCTACGGCCGAAGGAATTAACTACAGAAGAGAAAGAGAGAAAGAATAAGGGCAATCGACGTTTCAACCACAACAAATGATAAAAAAAAAACTCGTTCCTTACCAAGACGACATGATCACGATGAAGGGTGTTCATATTATGAAGACATATTCGTACATCCCGAAAGATGATCCAGTAATTTTTAAAATAATGTTTAAAAAATACATGAATAACCAGCCTATTACCGTATATTTTTTTAATCCAATAATTTTCTTTTTTTGAATCCATATGAAAACTTCTTAAATTATAGATATGGATTCTTATGACTCAGTGGAATTTAGAGTCTTACAGGAGCAAATTGAGAATGTTGAAGATGGAGATTAGCGTAATATTTAATATTAAGTTTAAAATCAGTGGAGATAATAATAATTTTCTATTTTAGCAGTTGAAAAAAAAATTCCCTCAGACGAGTGTTGTTAATTTTATTGGTGATATACATATTGTTAACATCAACATTTCATTTTTTTTTTTTTAAATCGTTCATTTTTTACCTTCCCATGAATTTAGAAAACAATTTAATAGTTATCTTTACATCTGTATACCTTAATATAGCAGAATAACCTTAACAATTGTCGATGAAAATTAAAATTTTGTGGTCTGAAAATTAAAGTATTGCTTAAATTGTCAACTTACTAGATCTTAAAAGTGAACGACTATTTTAAAATTTTAGTGTGTGGTCTGTGATGTCTCTTTAGCTATTAACCTTGATAATTAAAAATTGATTAGACTACTCTTATGCAAATATTGATATTCAATTATTTTGCAATGTGTTTAAATAATGGCCTAAACTAAATTTCTTGAGGTGATTCTTTGAGTTAATTTAAAATCTTTTGTCCTTTGATGAATTTCGGAATGCTGCTTTGACAGGGTGATAAAGATTTTTTCCGACAAAAAAAATCTTTTATTACCTAATATTACATTAAAGCTTCTTAATATATACTAATTGCTGAAAATGACTACCAAAATGATTAAAATCCCCATCTTGTTTTTTTTTTTTTTTTTTTATGAGGCCATCTGAAGTTGTTAGTTTACACTACGCCAGTGGAAAATGTAGACGATTTGAGAAATCGGATAGTTGATGGGTGGAATGCAATAAGAAATAACCCTGGTGTTTTTGAAAGAGTTCGGCAGTGAATGAGAAGATTGGATTAATGCATCCTAGCTGGCGGTAGTCATTTTCAGCAGTTATTGTAGATTAAAAAGCGTTACATGGAATATTAGGTAAGAAAGGATTGTTTTTATCGAAAAACCTTTATCGCCCTATATCTTCGAAACAAAGCAAGATTCCGAAAATTATCAAAGGAAAAAAATTTTTTAAAATAGCCCAAAGACTCACCCCTGAATTTTTTAGCAAACACCCTGTAAAAAAGGCATATACTGTATTAATTGTGTATATTGTAAGAATACAACTAAGCAACTAAGTATATGCAATAACACAGACATCCTGGATTTTGCTACATGTATTGCTGTTTTACACAAGAAAAGAAAATTGTCACAGAACTTGGATATTACATACAAACTTTCAATATAATTAATTTATAATTTTCAATATAATATTTTAATAACTTATTCCATAAATTTGTTATTTATTTTAGAAATAATCATTATGATCTTTAGCGTTCAGTTTTATTATGAAGATAAAATTGACTGCTGTAGATGACGAGAATATCTGAATAAAATTTATTTCAAAATTATTATAAATCATAAGCGCTTCTATGTTACTATACACATGTTAATGTTTTACAACAGGATACCTAATAGATGATTTGTTATAATTATAAATAAAAACTGTCTATAAAATTAATTTCATACTTATTATTTCATATTTATTGCATTTACTCAACCATTCTGGCGAAGGCTAATTGGCGCCTTCTCATTACCGACATGCACCGACTTAAATTTAAGTTCTGGCTAATTAGAAACAGACGTGAATTAGAAATGATCTGTTATGATTCAATGTACGAAATATTTTATGGCATTAATAGAGAATTAATAATGCTCTAGCTTATAATCACGGGTATTTTAAGACCGTTCGTTTCTGTTCTGTAGGTAGGAAAGGCACGAATTAGGCTTAATATGAGTACTGAATTTCCGTTATAGTAGAAATTGATTGGAATTCATCAACAAATGAAGGTGTTATAGCTCGAATAAAGGTCACTTAGAAACCTATTTTTTAGTGAAAAGTTCATTTATCGAGTTATTAAATGACAAAATAAATGCCTGCTGCAAAACTGGATAATTAAATTTTGTTTTTCTCTTAAAATTGTGATATAAATGAACACAATCTAAATTAATAAGAACTAATAAAATTAATAATTTGCATCTTAGATCGAAACATTTTATTTGATTATTTGTTTAATCTCTGCTTTTGGTATGCTTTTTTAATTTTGAATGAGATTTTCGAGCTGTTATCATCATTTACTCATTCTGAATTTGTTGTTTGTTTTTATGAAAGGAGTGATTGCTTCATTTTTACAGCTTTATTTATTTAATAAGGTTTCTTATATATTTCCATGATAAGCTTCTAAATAATGAAGATTAATAAGCTGCCTCATTTCGCTTAAAGTTATACCTATATTTTGATTTCTAAGTGGAGAAATGAATTAGTATGAAATGATTCCCTGCATTCTATGAACAGTTGGTTCTGTGGCCGAAGTAATACAAAAAGGAATCGCTTAGTAATAAACCTTCCAAGAAAAAAAAATATTCAATATTAGTACGAAATAAAAATTATAAAAAATTAACCATTTGATCAAAATAATAAAAATAAACCTTATTCTTTGATAAAAACGAACGAAGGGAAGTCTGATCTCCAAATGGCTTTTCTTGGCAACCATCTGCCGCAACATTTGCTCGTATTTCCTGCTAACGAGACAAAACTTCAAGCTCATAAAATTAAAAACTAAATTTAAATAAGCCTGCTTATAAATCATTTTTGGTCGTTTGAATTTTTTTTTTTTTTTTGGCCTTAAAAAAAAAACTAAAAACGTTGGTTTGGTATTTTGGCGCTTTCGAATGTTTTCGATACATCATTTTCCCTCTTAAAGAAGAACTATATGAAAAATATCGTTTAAATAAATCTTTTTTTATGTTGCTATTTATTTGTGTGTTACAAATGAGAAATGTTTAGAAGTACCTTTTTAAATTTCTAGCCTGTTAATCAAACATTGGAAAGATTTTTTTATACTATATAATGTATAAAATTACTATATATGAATATTTGAATTATATATAAGAGAACTCTGATTGTTTTATTGAAATTCATTTAAATTATTATTCATTCAGTTTAATATTCCGCAAGGAAATAATTTCATGCAATATATGTATAGGCGTACAATCTAATATGTATGAGCAAAAAAAAAACAAAAAAAAAACACTGTGGAAGAATGAAAAAAAAAAAAAAATTCCCTTAAGATATTGTATTTAAGTTTGTATTTCTAGTCAGTTTTCTGTCATCATTTGTGAAGAAGAAGAAGAAATGGGTCTTAAATAAAGCCTTCAGCACTCTTTACTGAATAACTTAATTCATCTTTATTTATTTTATCTAGATGATAGTAATGCTCAGCTTAGTAGAACGGTTGAAGTCTAGAATTATTATTATTAAAAAATTATTATTATTACTATTACTATTATCTTGTAAATGGCAATGATTTCCATAAGCACCTTTGATAATATCTCTAAATGTCAATGCATGAAAATATCGTATTTCATCATCGCCATCTCACCATGAAGCTCACCATCATAAATCATCGCGGCGGTCATTGTGAGACACCATTGGCTCGTTGGCTCGGCAGTGGGATGTGTTCAGGGATGAGGGGCAGGGACTTGAAAGATCTATACATATATTGTAATAAGGAGAGGGGGAAATAATATTTATAATTTTTCCTACCTTGCAATCGTTCCTCCTAAGTATATAAAGATTCTCGGAGGCATCTGCCAGTTGTTCAGTCGTCTGTACCACCCAGTCGAGAGAGAGAGAGAGAGCACAGAGCAGAGGAGAGCACACTTATCCAAAGATGCATACAAGACTCACTCGAAGCAATCCCCATTGTAATCAATGTTGCTCACTGGCACTAATATGAAAGGAAAGAGAAAGCATTTTCTCAATTGCTAATAGCTTACACTCTTCGTCGTGATTTTTCAAAAATACGCCGGAATTGACTTAGTTGGATTTCGGTGAATGTAAACGAAGAGGCGATTTGATTTCGAAGCATTTTCGCACACTGATACACTTTAAACAGAAGCCCTTTGATCTTATTTACGGTTGGTTAGTTCCAATCTATGGCAGTGACTGGAGCCAAATGGATTTGAGGACAAACGCTTGACTGCTTTCGACGTCGCAATTTACTTCTCAGGAACTTGTAAATTCGGGGACGAAGGCTCGCCAGCTGGATACTTCTATTATGACAATGAAATAATTGATTATAATGGCTTCTGACGTTGATTACAGTACATATTTTCATCCACTACGAAGAGATTTGTTTAGATCTCGATTCCATCAGCATAAATAAGAAGGAAAACTCCTTATGCGAGATTATGAATTCTTTCTATCATCCCTTATTGGACTCAGCTCTTCTAAGTAGTTAGTCATTTCAAGTCCAAATACCTAATTCACTCCTTTCTTGTTTCCAATATCGGGACAAGAGATTAGTCATAAGCTCAAGCATCAATATAAAATTCTCTTAAGTTGTCCATTATCACAAGTGCACCGTTCGTCTTCGACGCGTTTGTTTATTTAATTCGTACGGTCGATTGGTTGCAAACGTTTTCCCCTACGGACCCCGTATGGCTACCGTCTCGCCCCCGAATTTTACTGTTTTTAATCCCCCCCACCTTACTTACCGCCTCTAAACTGTGTAGGCCGGCGCCCGCCATCTTCAAATGATACGGCGGCAGCGAAGTCCGTCTCCCTCCCCTGGATTCCTTACCCTTAGTTATAGTGGCTAGGATTCTCCTTCTAGCCACTATACCTTAGTCCGCAAAAGATACCTCCAAATTACGAGAGGGTCACAGGGGTGGGGTAGGGTGGGGGATATAAAGAACAGTTAGTGAGGAAAAGAAGTCTTTTGCCTTCTTCTTCTCTACTTCGACTGAATAATAGTCTTCATCCTGTTCGTCTGCTCTACTGCCTTTTTCTTATCCTACGGCCTTTAAAGTTTTTATCTTCCACTCTCGTTATTATCATCTTCAGTTGAATTCACTCTTCTTCGGTACATATTCGAGCCAATTTAACCAGAGATTATTTAAGAAATTTCCAATGTTTTCCTTCTTCGTTCCTCCTCTTTTCAATTCCTGAGTTTTCGCAAGAGCACTTAGTTCCTATAACTGTTTTCGATTGAGCTAGGCGCTTGCTTATATGTAAAGCAATTTCATTATGATTGCTACTCACTTCTGTTAAATGGCAATTAGATCGAGCCTGTCAAAAGCAACAAATACAAGAATCACACTTTTTCTTTCTCGGAGAGCTGTGAGAATTGTGCAACGCTTCCAGGACAGACTCCTGTTTTCTTTCGACGGAGTCTCATTTCGAACTTTATACATCGGCCCGCGTCGGAAAATGTAGATATAATTTTCGAGAATTTTATTAAGAACACCTATTATTCTGTAATGCATGACCACGAGCAGGGTATATTTCTTGGAAATTTAAATGCTATAGTGATTTTCTTTTTATAATGATATGGTGGCCAGACAATGAAGAGGAAGCGTTCTAATAGAATTCAGCGCCCAGCTTCCAGAGAAATGCAACTCCGCGGCCTGTTTGTTCGGTTTATCTATTTTAAACGTTTTTATTTATTTGTTTGTTTACATGTTTATTTATTATGGTCTCTAGATTGATTGATTAGTTAAAAATAAAAGGAGCTGATCAATTCGAGCCACTTTCTCCGCGCTCCTTGTTTTCCTGTTGTTTTTGTTTATGAATGTCTTGCGCCTCATTTTTTGCTTTTCCTGGCTTCCCTCCCCTCCTTTTTCTTCTCCTCTTTCTTTTTCTTCTTGTTGATCATCCGGGATTCGATTCGCCTGACAGCATTTACCGAGAATCGGCTTTTCTCTTCGCCAGCAGATGATAACAGGGCTGGCGAGGCCTACGAGGGGGGGCACCGGGGAGACGCACGCGTGCACGCCGCTCCCTTCTCGGAATCGACGACGTCGGCCAACAAACCCGACCGAGGACATAGGTGACGTAGGAACGGCGGAGCGAGGGTCTACCTCAGTCACGTATCCCAAAACCGAATATGTCATGGGCATTGCTTTTGAGGTCCCATTGTTTGCTTCTTCACTCATTGTTTTGTTCTATTCATTCATTCGTGCTGCCATTGTAAAAATTTAAAAAAATAAATCCTCTTCTTCAAACACTCAAGGGAAATTAACAGAGTTTAGAACTTGACGTGCGTTACGCTCTATAATTTTCTCCCTTCGTGATATTATAAACAAAAAAATCCTTTTTAAAATTATTGTCAGTATTATATCTAAGAAGGATTTATTCATTAGGGACATGAAAAAATATTCATACGGACTTGCTTTAACCGTCCATGTAGTACCTAATAAAATCATAACGTGTTATATAACACTAACTCTTGGAGTTCATCTCATCCGATGAAAAAGTGGATCCATTTACTCATTATCTCAAGTTCTCATTTCGATGCAACATTTAGTTCAAGGATATTTTTTTCGCGATATGGAAAAGTTGGACGCATAAATATGTTCACGGAATTTTTAATTGGCGAGTATCTCGTCAACTCTAGGCAGATATCTTATTCATTATTTGCCAAGTTTATTACTGATAAATAGACGATGACTTAAAAAAAAAGGTAGAGCTGAGTTGACAGAAATATTAAATCCAACCACATTATTGCAATACAGATTTTTCAACAGATAGTCAATCTGGTTAAATACTTAAAAATAAATGCATGGGGAAATAAAGAGGTAGAAAATTAAACTTCATGGTATCAATACAAATACTATGGCCAATTCACCAACCGTTTCTCAACTTTTATTCTACTTTGCAATATAACTCACTGTTAGCATTGCCAACTAATTGAATAAGCAGATAGTGAATTGTGTGTATATCTCAACCATCTCCAATTTCCGGAATATGCCATTGACTGATATTTATCAACAGTGGTTAGCATAATAGCAACAGATTAAATGGTATACAACATAAGCGATCCTCTAGCTGATGGCCGCTAAAAGAATATTCAATCCCATCATAGAAGTTGCTATGTTTAATTAGATTAACTATACAGGGTGTTTCTAAATGGAAGGACATTAAGTGTGATCCTTTACATGATAACAAACTTAAAGTTCCTTATGCAAAATGTTCAAAACTCAAATTGTAAGGGTCTAAACATCGCGCGAAGTTTGCTAAAAAGCTGGCAGAAACGTCATTTAATCTCAACAATTGCCGGCGTTTTCACGTGGTGCAGAAAGTTCATAAATGACGTAACGACGCAATTTAAATTTTGAGTTTTCGACATTTTCGATAAGGAACTTTTTGCTTCCCCTTGAGCCGTTATTTGGACCTAAAGATGGGACACCAATTATGAAACACCCTGTATATGACGTTTCAGTGCGTAGGCCTTCTTTATAGGAGGCGTTGGTCTGAGGCTCGAACATCTTTCTCGATGCCATCCCAGATGTGCTCGATGGGCTGAGGTCAAGTGAGGTCCCAGATCTGTGGAGTGTTCATCCAACCATCTGGAAACAATTCAAGAGCGATGGCACGGTGCAACTATTGTCTTGTTGCAAGAAGAGTCTCCATCGTGATGTTGAAGACGTGCAAACGGGAGCACATGATCGTCAATGATATTTCGTTAAAGTTCAACTGTGAGGAACGATGTCGCACTTACGAAGGGTCCCCTTAAACAGTACCCAGACGAGAATGTCACCGCCACCAGCTTGAAGAGATGGTACCCTGCTGATAAGAAGGGTCCATCGCTTCATGTACTTGCACCCTGCCGTACCAACATGAATCTCGACTCATCAATCTAGGCAACCTTTTCCCACATTTCTGGGACCCAGTGGCGATGTTCCCGTGCCCATTCTACTCGTTGCGCCCAGGATGTGCATTCAGCGAGGAGATTGTTCTGGATGCTGTGGTTGCTTACAGGTTTCTGTGCACCAGAGTTAAATTGCTGAGTGATCTGTCGCACTGTGGCCCGTCTATCGAATGACAACCCCGCTCATCCACACTTTGTTGTCCACGGCAGACGCTGGTGGTCACGAGCAATAAGCATCCATAATTGGCTATTTCCCTATCCATGGTTCGAGAAATGACAGCGTTTATCGAGAAATGTAGAATGGACAAATCGAGAATGGTACGTACCAATTGTCCGCACTACATGCCTCGTTTGAATTCTGATAATTCTCTTTAATTTGCGGAGAGCAGCTCAGCCATAAAAAAGGATAGGCAATTATTGGACACATTAATTATTGGACATTATTGCAATAAAAATTAAACAATAACAGAACTGAAATCGGACGTGCCACCCTTTAGCCATACATATTTTCATGATTGCATTGCCACCGCAAACGCTTCTTTAGTAATCTGTTTTGTCCACTGGAAAATTGCTGATGCAAGAGCGGAACAACTTTAAAAGCCAAAAATTGGAAAGATGGGAAGTCAGGTGAATGCGGAGCGTGAGGAGCTACTTTCAAATTGTTGTCGCTACGAAACTTCTGACCGAGGGCGCTCGATGCTCAGGAGCGTTGTTTCCTCAATGAATCAGCCCGCAGGGATCCAGTATTGTTTCGTCAATAGATTTACAAAAGAATAAGTCCTAACAAATTTATACAGGGTGTTTCTAAATGGAAGGACAATAAGTACATAGGACAATAACTGTATTACTTATTAGAAAACAGTACATTTGAAAATGAATGAGAATGGATGAGTCGTTACCCTGAAAAGCTAATAAAGTTCTAATAAGTTTCTAATGAGTTTTTCTGTTTTTGTCTACATTAGCTAGCCATACCTTTCACTTTACCCACTCGATAAAGGGCAGAGGATGAGATTTTTTCACCGGGTTTTTTGCTAAACCCACATTTTACATGATGCTCTACAACTTTCTAAATAACACATGGGGTCTTACCCCTACCCCTACAAAATTAAAATTTTCAAAATTTACCCCTTCACCCCCAGGGACGCGAAATGTTCTTATTCGGAATTAGTGGACATCAAAACCAAATAATCAATATTCATTTTCCCCCAATCTGTTCCCGTTGAGTCGTTATTTGGACCTAAAGACGGGACACCAATTATGAAACACCCTGTATTGTTACATCATCATACTTCGTCCTTTGTTAATCGTATTTCTACCAATAACAAGCCTTAAATTTGGTCGATTTATAATGATGTAACAATGTATGACGTTTCAGTATCGAGGCTTTTTTTACAGGAGGTTTTGCTCAGACCCCCCCCCTCCACCAAATCTTTAGGGAGTTTATTCAGGGGCCGTGGGTTCGTATGGCTTCCCACGCTTCGGGTGTCTTGTCGCATCCATGCTGAGACGAATTGCCGCTGGAATTAGGGCGAAAAGAGGTGCTACCGAATACTAGACAGGTATCTCTAATTCAATTGCTGATCAGTGTATAATCGAGCCCGAGTTGCCCATAAACAATTCGAGAAGTGATTCTAGAAAGTTCCGACTAATCAAGTGGCCACCAGTTCGCTCGGCAGGAAACTAATCGAGCATTTGCTGGAGAGGTCTATAAATACCACGGAGCTGTGGGCAACTATCTAGTTGGCACGGGTTGACATTTCTCTAGAGGAGTTTTGTCCACTCATAAGACCATAGGAGAGGGTCTTGCACGATACTAGATGCCATATACAATGCTGTTTTTGACACTCTAGTGTCGCCATAATTATTTGTCCAATCAAGTACACTGCTTTGCAATGAAATTGCCCCACCCACAACGAGTTATCCGAATGAGCCAAAAGTAGGTATACAGCAAGAGATACATCTGAACACACCTTTATTACGTTATGGAGCCAAGACGTGCACTCGTTTATACAGGGTGTCCCAACGGAAACCGACATCAGTAGGTTGTGGCACCACATCTAGCGGCGATGCATTGTTCCAGCCGCAGGTGTATGTCATCATACAGGTGGCGAATACATCTTGGGGTACGTCTGCCCAGGCCTGGTGAACCTGCTGTGTCAGTTCATGGAGATTGCGGGATGATCGTAAACGACGTCCCACCATGCCCCACACGTGCTCAATTGGCGATATATCTCGGGACCTCGCGGGCCATGGAAGGCAGTTGACATCATGCAGACATGCCATGCTCATGTTTGCCGTGTGCGGTCTGACGTTATCCTGCTGAAAAACTGCGCCGGGTATGGTGTGCAGTAAAGGGCAGTAATACGGGCTGCAGAATCTCTGTGAC
The DNA here is from genome assembly GCA_023313115.1 of Rhysida immarginata. NCBI lineage: Eukaryota > Metazoa > Arthropoda > Chilopoda > Scolopendromorpha > Scolopendridae > Rhysida > Rhysida immarginata. The sequence continues at coordinate 1,461,189 of JAHWFO010113004.1, read as the reverse complement.
GTACCGTGCTGCTGTCAGGGTGCCTTGGATGGTGACTAAAGGCGTTCTGGTATCGTAGCCGATGGCACCCAGACCAACGATCCCGGGTGTTGGTCCACGATGGCGATACCAGATGCATTATTCATTGGCACGTTCCAATGGTCTGCGCCACACCCGTCCGCGTCTGTCGTCGGTGTCCAAACAAAAGCGGGATTCGTCGCTGAAGACCACCAGGCGCCATTCCATTCGCCAGCCTACTCGTTCACGACACCGTTGCAGTCGTATCGCGCGGTGCTCAGATGTCAAAGGTTGGTTGGTTAGTTGGTTTATTAGAAATTTTGGCTTCGACTACTAAGGTCATTTTTCGCCTTTTACACAAGTTACCTCTGTACGCAGCCCGGGACAGACACAAACATCCATGCCCACAGCAGGATTCGAACCCACGATCAGACGGACTCGAGAACTAGAAAGCCTACGCCCTAGCCCTCTCGGCCACCTGGCTGGCAGGTGTCAAAGGAAGACACAACAATGGACGCCTGGCAGACATTATCGCGGCGTGTAACTGGCGTGCTATTGTCGCTAATGACACTGGAGCCTGGAGCAGTACCGAGAATAGTGATGTTGTCACGCAGTTGTCGCAGGGTGATAGTTCTGTCCGCTAGCGCTGTTCGCAGTATCCGCCTATCGGTACGAGTTGACGTGTTTCTCCGGACCCCAGAGCCTGGTCTTCTGGCATGTGTGCCTTCCTCTCGCCATTGCCTCCAACATCGGCCTACCGTCCATGCGTCCCGCGACACATGGACAGCAATCCGTCTAGTTGGCCATCCAGCCTCGGAGAGGCCAATAATCCGAACTCGTTCAAAATCCGTTAATTGCGTGAACGGTTGTCGCTGTCGTCGTCGAGGCATTGAGACCGTTGTGCGGATTACAGCACTGTACGTTCACAAGGCAGTTACTTCCTCCCTACTCTATGGAAAGTCTCGCGCAGGTGTCAACTGATGAGCCTATACAGGCACCCGGACACCCTGTATCATCCCAAATGCTCATGTCCCGTGAGCATGCATCTAATCGTTTACTAGTCGGAGGTAGACGACCCCCCCCCCCCC
>JAHWFO010113004.1:1430605-1460004 GCA_023313115.1 Rhysida immarginata | reverse complement strand
GGGGGGGGGGGGGGTCGTAGGGGGCTGATTTTTGGCGATAGAGCAGGTCCTTAATTGATAAGCCTGCCCTGAAAATTTAAAGTCGCTAGCTCAAACCGCCTAAGAGGAGATAGAATTACAGATAAATAAATAAATAAATACACGCAAGAGTTTTAGTATATAGATTGTATCAAATCGGTTTTAAAAATAAATAAATAAAAAAGGAAAAAATGCACTACGCCCGAACAGGGACTCGAACCCTGGACCCTTAGGTTAAAAGCCTAATGCTCTACCGACTGAGCTATCCGGGCAATCTATTTATAAACCTTTCTTTTCGCTCATTTTGACAAAAATTAAACGTGGCAGTTTAATTTGTGTAGTTGGAGATGAAAGTTTGACAGCTGCGAGCCTAGTTGGACGTGAAAGTTTAACCAATCATTTTGGTACTGGTTCAAACAGTTCCGTGTGATATTCGTCATACACTGCCTCTGGTTATGCTTATTATATGCTATACAAGGCGCTGCATGGAAGTGCCCGCTATCAAATACTTTTTATTTAAGGGAAGAGAAACCTTATGTTTCAAATTGCCGATAGCGGCAGCTCACTAATTCTGATTTGACAACGAAATAGATTTAATCCCATTAAAAGGTAAATGATTAAGGGGGGGGGGTTATAATATTTTTAAATAGTTCCCCCATTTATTCTACATTTTTGAAGGTTTATGGCTATTGTAATTTTTTTCGACCTTTACAAAATCGATATACGTAAATTGCAAAACAAGATTTTGATTTTTTATGCACTAGCACAATGCAATCAAACTTCATGCACTCTAACAATTTAAAAAAAGTAGTTGTAGAAAAATATGGATAAAGTTGAATAACTCCTTGTTGGTAGGGCAATTTCATTGCAAAGCAGCGTATTATCAAAAGATCCCATTAAAAAGTAAACTATTGCATAATAAAACTTTAATTATCTCACTCGCTATCAAAACATAAGGAAAAAGGCGGAGACTACAATTGTACTAGACAATTAGGATAATAATTAATTAAGCTCATTGTAGACAATAAATAATTCTACAGTCTAGACATTTTATATAGTGTTTACAATTAATTGCAATATACTTACTTAGTTTTCAAACCCGCTTATCCGTTAGGGTCGCGGGGGCAGCAGCCCTATGGAGGATCTCCAGCGATCGCGATCTTCCGCCATCAGGCGCATGTCCTCCCCGGTAATATCCAAGCGACTCGAACCCAGATTCTCCATGTAGTCTAGCCACCTGGTTCTAGGCCGACCCCTTGGTCTCTTACCCACCGGCTTGGAAAATAACAACTGCCTAGGAAGACTAGTTTGCGGCATCCGTATCACGTGGCCATACCAGCACAACTGAGATCTCTCAATGCGGAGAAGTAGCGGCTCAACATCTAAAGATTCCCTTATTGTGCTGCTGTACATTCTATCTAGTAGGGTAACACCTGCCACACCTCTCAGAAATCTCATTTCGGCCGCTTGTACCCGCGATCGCACTCTTTCGGGCATTACCCAAGCCTCATGACCATAGGTGAGAATGGGGACAAAGATTGATTTGAAGACGGAGAGCTTGGCTTTGTTACCCAGCTCGCGTTTCGTTACCACGGATCGCCACAGTTCACGTCTGACACAGCTTGCTGCACCGATCCAAGCATCCAATTCCTTCTCCTGCCGTCCATCACTCGTGAATGCAATCCCGAGATACTTGAATTTCTCCACCTGTCTCAATGAGGCTCCCCTAATTGCAATATTTTCATGGATTTCTTGCAGCCGTTCTATTAGGATTGTGGTAATGAAATACGGACGGTTGTTTCATGTTTATGCATACGAGAATACATGAAACAATCAGTAGGTCTACTAGAACTCATTTCTCCACCTCCTATTGTGCTCTATGTGATGGTCCTTTCTTACCACTATAAAAGGCTTCTACGGAGAACAATTGTGTTCCATTCCTCTTGACAGGCTTTCCATAATCCAGAAAATGTTCTTACATGAACAGCTCTTTTAAGGAGACCGAATCCGTAAAAAATCCATGGGAGAGGTATCGGGTGAATTGGCACGGATATCTAAGAATCGGATAACCATTCGAGCACAGTACTGAACAGTAGATTTAGCAATGCAGCTAGATGCTTTGTCCTGGTGGATGTACATGCCCTTCGCCCTGGAGCCATATATATGTAACTGCGGAATATCGTCACGATACATGGTTCCAAAACATTTTCTTGATAGAAAACATTTATCTTTGCTTTAGATCCCACCTTTTTGATGGCCAGACGTCCATTGTAGTTGTACCCAGCAACCACCCTGAATTCTTTCGGAAAACTCTTCTTGTATTGATGCACCCAGTCAGCTCGAGTCGTATCACCCTGTTATTGATAAAAAAAAATTGCCCATGTTTTGCCATCTCTCGATAAATAGACGCAAGCCTTATCCAAATTGACTATATTCTTCCATTTGTCGCCTGCCAAACAGCATTCTTATAGTTTTCTCCTTTTGGTTCGCCTCTCTGCAATGTCGACACGTGTGTATATAGAATTGGTAAAATAGATAGAAAAAGTAATTATTTAATTCACAGTGGAAGATTTGAATAAATACAATAGAAATGCCACATTTGAGACATTAAATCTTGATTTGATAACTGATTAAATAAAGACACGTCTTCAGAGCTGAGCACAAAGCAAAGTAAATTCGATAAATAAGGCAAAGATTGCATTAAAACATCGGGGCACAAAGTTGAGGCGTGACTTTACGTAGAACAGCCAGAAGAATTTTATAGGTTGCAGAAACCAAACTTTCGTAAACGTGTGACGACGCTCACTAAAACACACAATAATCGAACAAGAAACATAAGTTGACACGAAACACATCTCAAAAGAAAAATACAAATATTCAAACAATACGCAATAAACTTCTGAGTCTCAATAAATTCAATTAAATTAAATAAACCAGGTTTCAATGTGCAATCCCTCCAACAGCATCGTTAATGTATGCAAAGGGAATATTCCAAATAATTCACGAGGTGGAAAATAATTAGATTGGAGTTCCGGAAATAAGGATATTAATTTCTCTTGATAATTGTTATTAATTTGAATTATTAATACTGTTAAATTCTTCGGAAATACTGGTGATAGTCAAATAAATAAAAGCTTTTACCAGTTGACGTAACCCTTGGCGTTTTCGTGAAATGGACTCCACCGTCTTCTCTTCGTCTTTGCGGTGAATACTATTCGCTAGTTGGGCTGAAATTTAAGTGCAGTTTTCCTTGTGGATAGGACACTCATATCTTTCTCAATCATTAGCACAATCACATTCAAATTACATAGAATTCTGAGCAATAGTATTAACCAATAAGATTGGAATTGAAGGGGGCGAGAACGTAACCCATCAGTAGTTCTCGAGGCTTCTTTTATGTCCTTCATATCCTCTATCCTAATTTGACTATGAAGCTCAAAAAATGTATCAGCCGTTTTTAATTTTTCCCACCTCAACGCTCCCATGAGCCTCTTCGGCGGGGAAAGCTTTCGCTTTCGTCTGGCATTCCGTGACAAATGTGTCATGGTAACAAAGCGCGAACTCGGTCCTTATGACGGCGTTCTAATTTCAAATCTAGGACGAATAATACGATTTACCGATGCAACAGAAGTTCAAATATTGCTTGCAATGGCCCGTAAGGACTAGTCTCGTCACTGTTCGAAAGTTAGCCTTAGTACGGGAAAAGCAGGGGTGCGCTTTCCGTTCGGCAGCGCTGCATTGTTGATTGTTTGGACCATTTGTCTTCTGCGTTTGAGAACTTTTGGTATACCATTCTTGGAAATAATGAAATCTTTTCCCTTACACTGTTCTATTGTTTTGGAATAAGAGTTTCCGGAAAGAGCTACGACCTAGCCTTCTTAAACTATTCAATTTTTGAGGGTATTTTAACAGTAAACTTGAAAATGAAGAACTGAATGATAAGTTCGATTGTTACCGAACTCACGTATAAAATTTCACACCCATTTCAAACCCATGCTACGACGTTTTAATAATCGCCACACCATAAACACGAAACAACCCTTTGTATACTGTCTTTTTTCCATTCTTGCCTTTCTCGAACTGCTCGACACTCTTAACGAAAGAAAGAAATTTATTTCTTCTCAACGAAAACGGAGACGGATACTTACTGTAGACATTTAAAAGGAAAATGCTTATTACTTTTTTTTTATTGAAGAAAATCTACACTTGGTAAGTTTATGTTTGAATTTTCAGTCGAATTAATATTATAGTGCCTATGGTGAACCACCCTATTAAGCCAATGAATTACACCCCTCATTTATATATTGAATTTTGATGTATTTAGAATAGATATTATGAATGATATTTGAAAAATTTATCTATTATGAATGAAACCGCTAAACGATAAAAGCAGATGGCAGAAGTAGACTCATTTGACAAACCAATTCAAGCGGTACTAGCATGTCCAAACAATAATAGACAAAAACCACATAAAGATCGTAAAGGAACTTCCCATAAACTGTTCAATAATCAAATGTAAAGTTAAAAAATCTGTTGTGGGCACCACGGGACTCCCTTGTTCAAACTTTATTAAATGCTTTTTTGGGAAATATTTCTCATTATTATTCTTGAGACACGGATTTCCGTCTCTCTCTTTGTTGCCTAAAAATTCCAAATGTTGAAACAAATTTTGACAGCCGTTTTTGTACTTCAAATGACGTTCTTCAAATGAAGTTCTTCAACTAGAGTTCTTCCAACTCAGACGTCAAACAGCCAAACTCTGACGCCACAAACTGCTCCACGCAAACAAAACTCCATAGACATGAAAGGAAAGCTGTTGTGGCCACCACAAAAACGCATGTTTGACCCAGGCGATTTCAATCTAGATGTTACAACAGTCCTAAAAACAAAATTTCAACATTCTAGGGCTAACCGTTTTTGAGAAATGCGAGATACACACGTAAGCACGTACGTACAGACGTCACGCAGTAATACGTCAAAATGGATTCAGGGATGGCCAAAATGTTTATTTCCGTTGAAATCTGAAAACCGAAATTTTTCGCGATTACAATACTTCCTTCGTACAAATTTTTATTATTATAAAAAATAATAAAAAATTTCAGAAAAAAAATAACATTCGCCCGAACAGGGACTCGAACCCTGGACCCTTAGGTTAAAAGCCTAAGGCTCTACCGACTGAGCTATCCGGGCAAGTTGCTAAGTTTATGTAAAGTTTCAATCCATTTGGACAGAAAAAGCAAGTTGACTTAAATGAATTCTGCTAAACGAGGAACGAAAAATTTATCCGATTTCATTCTCAGTGGTGTAAGTTACTTATTATTTCGTTGCCAATGATGATGTCTTCTCTTTTCTTATGTACAGGGCTGCTGCATACATATGGTTTTATGTCCCCGTGCCGTGTCCTTCATGTATAAAAGCTTTAGTTTCTATTTTAAAGTGTATCTTTGGAGACTACGCCCGTACCAAGGCATCATACTTAAGGGATGTCTTCGAAAAGTTTTTACTGAATCTTTTTCTAATTCATAATGATTAGGGTTCTCGCATTAAATCTAATGTAAACAGTTTGCTTTTTTAATTCTGTAATTTTTAGGCTTAGTTTATGTATTTTTTTAAAATCTCTTTTTAATATAATAGGGAACTGTGGAAAATCTGTAAAGGAGGAAAAACCTAAATCTGCAAAGGCAAACGAGATGTGAAATACCGGACACCTATCTCGAAGGATCTGCCTTCATTCTTTTATTGCCGTTTTTTAATATAAACTTGTATTTATACGTATTTGTTTAAAATAAGAATACACAAAGAACAAAAATAGAATAACGCACGCCCGAACAGGGACTCGAACCCTGGACCCTTAGGTTAAAAGCCTAATGCTCTACCGACTGAGCTATCCGGGCTGATTGACGTTGACTTAATAAGTACACTTTAAGAAAATGAAATAGTAAGCATGTATCCCGTATTTACTTAAAAAAACGCTCCCTTTTTCGGACATTTTCATCGGAAAAAAATTTTCAAATTTAAACCGAAGTCTATTTTTTCATTGTACAGTACTGAAGATTATTTTAATCCATAGTGATTTTTTTCTTTCCAATGAATAGACACGGCTATGCTACTCTAATATAGAGTAGATGCAATCGAGTGATATATACCACATACATTTGAAAACAGAATTTATTTATAAAACTAAACACCATAAATTAAAAAAAAATTAATAAAAAAATAAAATGTAATTTTGTTAATCACTTTCTTCATCACTTGAGAAGATTTTTCCTCCTCTTCTTCCTCCCTTCTTCATTCCATGGGATTTTGATCCATTCACTTAATTGTGTATCATAGGCCATAGGTCTAACGCGTTGACATTCCCTATCCAGACAACATTAAAAAAAAATAAACATAAGAATAACAAATAAACATTTTGCCATCCGCATCTGTAATTTTACCTCCTTTTTTCCTAGCATTTGAAAGAAACTGCAAAAAATAATGCTTTTCCGCAATACGAAAGTGATTCGCGAACGAAAGCGATAGCGTTCGCTAAAAAAAAAAAAACAGTTGTGCCGATCAAAAAACTTTTTTCCGTCACACGCGAATTTAAACCGAGATCATTTTTTTCTATCAGATTTCTGAAAAAAAATACCTCAGCAAATATTCGGGTAAAGTTTTATCTCTCTAGTCTTAATGTGGAAGTGATTGACATTTTGATTTGGTCGAAAGATATCGTACTACTCTGAAAACGCTCATCCAAATAGGAGCTAGTTTACGTTTTTCAAGAATTTCCCTTTTCTTTTGAAAACTTTTTTTTCTAATATGAATGCTCCTTTTCGGTCAATATTATCGCCAGATTTGATATATTCACATTGAAAAACACAGAGCATCGTTGCGTGGATTTTTGTATCCTTATCGAACTGGAACCGTGGTACAGGCGTTCCATTTTCATCTTTTCAAGTATCACTGTGTTCGAACAATATGTGACATTATGCTCTGATCAGGTTGTATGCTTGGAGGAATACGCCAGGAATGACCGCCTCTCTAAAGAATTTACTACTTTTTGAAACAATAAATCAAAACAGTATTCTTGGATAACTGAGGCGATAGATCATTAGCTTTTATCTTAAAGAATGAAGGAAACCTTGTTTAACACCGAAACGCGTCTTCACGCAACAAAGAACTAGCTATTATTGCCACTGGAACCAAAGTCTCCTCATTCGTTTAAAACAACATGGAGCAATTCAATCAGTATTCAATATTAGTGGTTTTAGTTTAAAACAATTTTTTAAAAGTCTATTCCTTGTAAAAGTCACGGTTCGAGTTTCCAATTCAGCGTTTTTAATGGTAATAATTTTTTAATATTTTTATCACCACTATGATAGATGAACGGCCGGTAAATTCGAAACACCACAACATCAAAAAGCCATTTGGAGGCAAATTTAAAAGAATGTATGAATATTTATTTACTATTTGCTAAAAGTGAAAAATTATTATTATTCTTTATTATTATTTTTATTTAAATTATACATTAAAATAAAATTATGTCATTTTTCTACAACTACTTTTTTTAAATTTTGGAGTGTATGAAGTTTGATTGCATTGTACTAGTGCTTAAAATCAAAATCTTGATTTGCAATTTACGTATATTGATTTTGTGAAGGTCGAAAAAATATAACAAAATTTGAATAGCCATAAACCTTCAAAAATGCAGAATGAATGGGGGGAACTGTTTAAAAATATTATAACCCCCCCCCCCCTTAATCGTTTACCTTTTAATGGAATTAAATCTATTTCGTTGTCAAATCAGAATTAGTGAGCTGCTGCTAATCGGTAATTTGAAACATAAGGTTTCTCTTCCCTTAAATAAAAAGTATTTGATAGCGGGCACTTCCATGCAGCGCCTTGTATAGCATATAATAAGCATAACCAGAGGCAGTGTATGACGAATATCACACGGAACTGTTTGAACCAGTACCAAATGATTGGTTAAACTTTCACCTCCAACTACACAAATTAAACCGCCACGTTTAAATTTTGTCAAAATGACCGAAAAGAAAAGTTTACAAATGTATTGCCCGGATAACTCAGTCGGTAGAGCATTAGGCTTTTTAGCCTAAGAGTCCAGGGTTCGAGTCCCTGTTCGGGCGGCTCGGGTATTTTTTAATATAATATAAATCGATTTTGATATAATTTCATAACTATATTTCTTATTTTGTGTCATTTACAAATTAAACAAATACTCCATATAAGATATATGATCAATCGCAATACTGTAGGCTATATTCTTTCGCATATACAGGGTGTCTCAGAACTTGCGAGGGAGGAAGGATCACCTTGCAGCCACAAATGAATAGACACGGTGTTTAATTAATGTTATTTATCGTGTAGCTGACAGCAAAGGTTATCACAGTATGTGTTCAAAATACAGGCCTCACATTACATTTCATAGATGTTAAAATCTGCATATAAACATATTTCCTGCTAAAAATATTTTATCCTGCTTATTATAGAATAAATATGTATACTATTTCAAATTCCTATCTTTCAAGGTATTCTTGATGTGAGAAATTTTCTAACGGCCGATTTCAACAACGTCAGTTAAAAATAACTATTCGTTAAAGTTTCGGTTAAATTTTTTTGCGTTGCACCAAGCGAGATTAGGACTTACCCACGATGGTTTAGCTTCATGGTTAGCGAAGCAAAATGACATTCCGAAACAGAAATATATTTTAAACTAATTGGGTAAACTAATTATCAAACAGATAAATGGATAAGCTAATTCTGCAAACTATTTGGATAAGCTAATTGGATAAGCCATTTGATTAGTTAACAATTCTGTGGGAAACAATTTGCGAACTTATTCAGGAAACTATGTGTATCGGACGCTATCAAATGGTCCCGTGATATTTATATCCAACACCTGACTGATATACGTCAATATTAGATCTGTTAACTATGAAATTTAATGTTGTATGCATGAGTGACATATTTTTAATCTCTACTTAGCTATCTCTCTACCTATTTATTCTTTTTATTTATTTACTCTGTAATTTTTTTGCCTATTTTTCAACCATATGACCTTTTATCCTATTTTTTTTTTACATTTTACTCCTATATTTACATTTAGAAATTGATTGACAATATTTACTCTTTGAGTACAATTGATTATTGAATTTTACATCTTTATATATACGCATCTTTTTATATACGCCCAATTCTTGTGTATACATGTATAATTCTTCGTTCTCTAGAATATTTTACTATTTCTGTGATTCTGCTCTAATTTATCTTTACTTTTACTATTTTTATTAATGTACTTGAAATATTAAATAGAAATAAATTTGAATAAGCTAATTATCAAACAGCTATTTGGATAATCTAATCGGATAAGGTATTTGGATAAGCTAATTGGATAAGCTATTTGGATAAACTAAATGGATAAGCTATTTGGAAAAGTTATTTGGATAAGCTAATTTTCAAAGAACGATTTGGATAAGCTAATTATCAAACAGTCAACTGGATAAGCTAATTATCAAACAGCTAAATCGATACGCTATTTGGATAATCTAGTTATCAAACAGCTAATTGAAAACAATCAGCCATGTTGACCGGAAGTTTAATTGGAGCAAAATGAACCAATCACCGTCCTCGTTACTCATATTACATCCAGTTTGCTAAATGAGATTTAACTAGGGTTGGTGCAACATTTCCCTGTTAAAGGACTTAACCAATCGTTAACTAACTGAAAATTAGACCCGTTTTAACTGACATTGTTGCAACCGGCCGTTAGAGACGGACCGTTTTTGATCTTGACTATTCATGCTCTATCATAATATTGTTTATTCTTCAAAGTTTACAAATTATGTTAATTTACGTATACCCAAACTCAATTCCAGAAATATTGAAATCTTTTATACATTAATTAATGGAGTAGTAAATGTTTATTAAAATTATATGTTGTGTATCAGTGAATGATTACTCCTTATAAATACAAAAGATAAAATAATAAATAATAAGCTAGAGTTCGCCAATGAATTAGTATGAGGGTTTTCAAGGGAATTGAAGAACTTGTAGATGAACGCTAAATGGATGAAATGTGAAAACTTGAAGTTTACGGTTGCAAAAGCTGAAGAAAAAAAATTCTTTAATTTAAACTCTTTATCTTATTTGGACTTCATCAAATCTTCAACCTTCGTTATCTTCAAAATTACAAGCACTACGATTCTCAACTTTAAGCAATGAAAGATGTTCTCTTTGCAATGAAAGACGTTGTGGCATTTGCCATTTTCTTAACCCTGCCACTTCCATTTCCAGCAGTGCTTCCTCCTTTAATTTCAAAATCAACCAGAACCTGACCTGCACTTCCCACAATCTAATTTACCTGTTACATTGCCAGGTATGTCAGAAACAGGATGTCGGAGAAACGGGTAATACCATACGCACCAGATTCGCCAGACATAAGTTCGACATCCTTACCAATGCAGACACCCCTGTCCCTAAATACTTCAATTCCCCTGGCCACTCTTTACAGGCCGTCAGCCTTTATATTCTTCGCAATAACTTCCATAACAAAAAAGAAAGCAAGCAATTCGAGTCTTTTCTTATTTGGAAATTTAATTCCCTCACCCCTAATGGCATTAACCTTAGCAAAGGCACCATTCCCTCATTACCTTTCCCATATTCCTCTCCAACTTCAGCTATTCCCTAATTTGTCGTAGGCTTTCTGGGCCCTTTTCTTTCTGTTTATTTTTTCTCAGTTATTTCTTCCTTTTAATGTTCTTTCATAATTTTCTTCTTCTATGTTCATCTTGTGTCCGTCTCTGTACTCTTTTGTTTCAGTGACCTTTGACCCGGAGCTCTGTTTTGTGGAACTATTATAAAGGGTGACTAGCGTGCGGGGAAACCGGGAAAGTCAGGGAATTTTACAAAAAAAACTGGGAATTTTACAAAATCAGCAAAAAAAAAAAAAATGCGAAATAGAACGGAAATTTTGAAAAAAGTCAATAATATTCTATCAAGATAGATTTTTTTACTGCTGATGGCCAGGGAAAAGTCAGGGAATTTTACGAAATCGTTTTGCTAGACATCCTATTATATCCGAAGACCTATCATTCCTAACCTTTTTGATAATTTCTGTCATTTTAATTCTGTATATGTTATCCTATTGCATTTTTCTCGCCGCCCTCTTATTACCTCCTATTTGTCCTCTTTCCTGTCCTATATCAACATGTCTTCAAATTCATCTCCTGGCCTCCCATTTGTTCTCTTCTAGTATTTCAGCCAATACCGTCTTGCTACTCCCTATGCAAACTACGTATACAGGGTGAGGCATTTATCTTGAGACAACCGAATATCTCGGAAACTAAGCATTGTACGAAAAAATGTCCAAAATCAAAAGTGAATTATTTCGCGGGGGAAATTCATTAGTTAAAAAATTACCCCCGCCCTCCTTGTGAGGGGGGGCTGGGGGAGGAGGTAACTTTGAAATCTTAAATAGGAACCCCTATTTTTAATGGTATATTCAGATTGTGCACAATATTCAAGAAATGTATTATTCTTGGTGTTTTTTCAATTGATCCAACCGTTTAGGAGATAGAGGCCCTGAAAATGTGGAACTTTTAAAGTTTTGAATCCAATTTTATCGATGAAGACAAAGAAATAAGAGAGTGGTAGTCTTACAGACATTCCTATTCTACTTTTTAATGGTCTTTAAGAATCCGAAGTCAGAATTTCAAAAATCCAATATACAGGTATTGGACATTGAAACTGAAACACCTTCGCAAATAGCACTGGATACCCCCAGGGCTGAATAGAACCTTCTGCTAGGTAATTAATCGTATGCATATCAATGAATCACGTGTAGAGGTCTTGGTAGTCACTCCAGTAGAAAAGTTCGATAGTAAGCTTCAAATTGTCTGTGCAGAGCGCTATAATGGGAGACATATCCGACTTCAAAAGAGGGCAGATTGTTGGGGCGCGTCTAGCAGGTGCATCTGTGTCCAAAACTGCCACACTTTGTGATGTCTCACGTGCTACAGTATCCAGGGTGATGTGTGCATATGAACAGGAAGGACGAACCACGTCCAGGAGGAGCAACTGCAGGGGAAAACGGAAGTTGTCGGAAAGAGACGTCAGGACATTGACCAGGATTGTTGCACGAAATCGGAAAACCACCGCAGCAGAAATCACCGCAGAAATGAATACACACCTCCAGGAACCTGTGTGCACGAAGACAATCCGTCGTTACCTGCATAAATCCAACATCCATGGCAGGGTTGCTATACCGAAGCCTTTCATCAGTAGTACAAATGCCTCCAAGCGGGTTCAGTGGTGCCGGACGCATAAAACCTGGACGTTGGATGACCTCAAACGCGTCATATTCTCGGACGAGTCCAGCTACACTGTCTTCCAAACAACAGGGAGGGTATTCGTCTGGAGGAGCCCCTCTGATGCCTACAACCCAGACTGCTTGCCACCCACAGTCAAACACGGAAGTGGATCAGTAATGGGTGGGTCAGTAATGGTTTGGGGTGCAAACTGTGCAGGACCTCTACCGATCCTTCCCAAGACGTGTTACTGCTGGCTGCCCACGGTGCCCCAACACCTTATTAAATAAAGATTTTGGATTTCTACCAGGTGTTTCAGTTTCAATGTCCAATACCTGTATTTCAGGACTGCTGCCCCCAAAAGTTTACTTGTGCACTAAAAAATTTTGAACGCTTTCACAGAACGCTTCAACAATTAACGCTTATTTCATTAAGGGTAGCATCCCCCTCGAAAAATCAAATTTTGACGAAAAATTGAAAAAAAAATTTTTTTCGTTTTTAGCATTTTCAGGTTTTTGTGAATCCATTCTGAAATTTTTTATAGCTGAACGTTAATTAGAAATTAAGATATTAATTAATTTATTTGCGTCAGTATTTCTGTTTAAGAGCTCATTATATATCCATAAAATTAAAATTGCTATAACTTGAGTTCTAATTATCCGTTTTAAAAAATTTAAACTGTACTAGGTTAAGAAAAGGGAGCTCTATAACTTTATTTCAGAGTTTCTAAATCAATGAAACAAGTTATTTTATTGGCTGTTGATAGCATTGCACGTTATAGCTATGCGTGGTAACAACCAATCAGAAAGCAGTTTACAAAACGCGCGTGAACTAGCAATATGGCTGCCCCCATTAGCGTCTTTCTCTTGTAATTCAGTCATCTTTGTTACCTTGTGATCAATTTCAGTTCCAAACATCACCTTTAGTTTATTAATCATTTTATAAACTATAAAATAATTAATAATGCCATGTAGAAGAAGCGAACGGCCAAAGAAGAGACGATTTCATGGAAATCGCTTCACGAACAATAAATCTTACGAAGAAGATGCCGCCGATACAGACGAAAACGCTACTGAAAAAATTACTTCTTTCAGGAAGCTAAGCGCATCAGGTATTCACAACAGTTTTTGCAAGAGTGAGTTGAATTCTGAAACTAATTATCAGTGGATACAGATTTATTGACTGTGAACTGGTTTCGACATTTATTAATCAATTTCCCTGTCCTCGGTGCTTTATTAATTGTGGATATGATATCAGTGAAAATCGAAGATAAGGACTATGTAGCTGGTGGTTTTTAAAAATTGATGAAAACAAAAATAAATTGAAATTTCAACTTTAAACCTAATTTTCTCAGCTTTATTATTTTCACATTATCGCCATCAGTCTTGGCGTAATATCTTTTTAAAGAATTAACATATCATGAAAAAAATTTTTTCAGTTTTTTCATACATAATCAAGGAACATAATGAACGAGAATCATTGATATGCGAAAATTAATACTTTTTTGATTTGAGTTTGAAATATGTATTAAGCAAGATAACGTGACTATGGTAGAGATATATTCACTTTTCCCCCCACCTGAATGGATAGAGCTAATTCAATAATTCTTGTTCAAAATGTAATACACATTAAATAGAAACCAGAAAAAAAATCAACTCAATTGGACTAATAACTTCATCATAAAGTTGACAAGAAATTTATGCTAATTGGGGCTTTTTTTTTTAACACAAAAATGCTGTTTTTTAATACAAAAAAATTAAAAATTAATGTTTTTGTTAATTTAATTTAAAATTTAGGTTCATAGAAATCATATAGCAAAAGGGTGATGACCATTTTCTCTCAAGTTTTCAATTTTGCCTTTTCGAGGGGGATGCTACCCTTAAATAGGAATTCTTACAAATTAAATGACTCTTATTTTGAACTACATATTTCTGTTAGAAGTACGCCTTACCTTAGCGACCAGAAGCTTCCTTAGCATCCTCATCTTACCCTAACAACGAAAGGCTTCATTAGAAATCAAATGCTTTCCTTTTCATCCTCGAATGCCTTAAAATCCTATCGGTCCTGTGCATTTCGGTTGCCTGACTTGTTATTTATTTTTATTTATTATTTTATCTTTTCTTTATAAGGAACAATCATTCATTAATAAATAACATATAATTTTAATTGAAATCTTTTATTTACCTTTATTAAAAAAAAAAAATAATCATAAGTAATTTGTCATTCTATAGAATGTTTAAACAATGTAATACTATTTCCAGTTTAATTGATAACATTGCTAATTATTATTGAATTATAACCTCTATAAAACCACTGTCATTGATAATATCTCCCTTGTTAATTATTTATTTTTCTTTTTTTTAATAGTTACTTTTTATGAGTATATCCTTTTGTATTATTATATCCTGTTGTATTCTTACTTTTTGTAATTCTTTTGTACTTGTAAGCTATTACTGGGCTTTCAGCCTGTTGCTTGGAATCTTAAATAAATAAATAAATAAATAAATAAATAAATAAATAAATAAATAAATAAACATCGAACCGTTCAAACGTTCGAAGATTCTAGGCATCTCCTGAAATTTGCTGCTGTTACGCGTCCCATAAAATCGTCCACTAATTCAATGGTGGTTTCATGCACTACATTCTTCATATGGCCCCACATAATGAAGTACGTGCATGTGAGGTCAGGTGATCGTGGTAGCCAGTTAATGGGACCTTCACGACCAATCCATCTGTTTGGAAATCTGAGATTCAGATAATCACAAACCAAAAGGGTGAAATGTGGAGATGTCTCATCATGTTGAAACAGCACATCTCGGCAAATCACCAAAGGTATGTCCTCCAAAAGCTTTGGAAACTGACTTGGGGGAATCTGAACACAAGTAACATTGATAATTCTCTTTTTCAGTGGATAAAGCTCAATGTCTCTTCCAGTTAGATTTGTTCGAGAATTTTTTTGTGCACAAGAAGCAACAAATCGCTTGCAAATCACTTGCTGCTTCTACCTCCAAGGAACAAACAAATAAATAGAAAGAGAAATAGAGTATCCGCTGTCTCACCATCCGCCGTTTCGCTTATCTCCGTCAAACTTTTTGCATACCTCCCCCTTCATACACGATAAGAAATTCGCGTATCCGTGGTTAGTCCTGATCAAAACGTTCTCCAAAAAAAATCTCATTATTTTGATGGGTGTGATAAGTTTTTTTTGGTCAACGTGGTTTACTTTCAAGGTGCCATTGTTGGACACTGAGTCATTTCCGACCCCCTATCAAAAAATGTTCATCGTATACATCCCCTCTACCTCCCTGTTAAGTTTGAGCAAAGAGTTCTGAGACACGCAGTAATCGGGCATAATATAACAAATATAGGATGGAAATGCAATTTTAGAAAACATGTTTAAAATAATAGAAAATAAATGCTTATCAATTTTAGAAAGATAAAGAAAGAACAAGGAATCAACATTTGGATAATTTTTTTAAATGTTTAATGAATAAAATGCAACTCCAAGGGTCATTTAAAAAGGATTAACCACATAATAGATTATCCCTTATCGTTATCCATTATCCAGTACGCGTATATCGCTGCTGTGTTGTGTTAAAATATATTGTTGAAAGGATTGTTTAAGGACGTGGCAACAGTGAAGTTCTAATGCTATTTTTTGAAAAGTAATTCTTTTGGTCATTTTTATAAAATCTTCAGGCTAATCGATGTTCTATAGAGCATTTGTTGGGGGGGGGGGGTAAAAAAATCAAACTTGCAGATATTCATAAACGTATCAAAAAGCTTGAGGTGATGATGTTTACCATTGAGCTAATCAAAAATCCTTTAACAGTTCATTTTCATTGGATTATTAAGAACACAATCTATGTTCAGAGACTTTTGTACTTATTATACATTTATTGCAAATTGTTCTCTCATTCAATGTGAGAACATTCAATAAATTATAATAATGATTGGCACGGCGTAATAGCTCAATAATAACTTTACAATATGACGGCTTGAAATTATCGAAACGATTATAAATATGAAGTTTTGAATTAGTTTTCGATAAAATTTATTAAATCATCTTCAACAATGAAACGAGTATTATACGTATCGGAAGTTTTTTTTCACGAAGAAAATATTATAATGAAACATCACAATTTTAAGCCAAAAAATTTTTTTTAAATATACATGAAATTCGATAGTTAAACTATTTCTCACCTGAATATTTCAAGCGCGATGCCTTATCTTCATAGAATTAAGAGTCAGTACAAAATTGTAAGTGTGTTAATTAATGTTTTTTAATGGTTGTGTAAAAATTAAGAATTCTAATTCTGCAAGAAAATAAATGAAAAGCACCAACCAATGTGAGAGTGTGTGAATTGTGTGAGAATGGAGATCACGGATGAGAGTGGACATGGAGCTACTGCATTATAACTTAACTTTATATTTGTAAAGATAATTTTATCTTTTTCTAAAACACAAAACAAGAGATTTTGCCAAAAACATTAAACTCAGCCATGTTTAACAGAAAGTAGAGGATTGTAAGAGGGCTAGAGTTCTCACCTCTCAAAGCCACAACACCACTATTCATCATTTCTAAATGAAACATCCGAGCCGAAGTATTAAAAAAATAAAAAAGAAAGAAGAGATTAAAACCTTGCCAAACTTCCATTATTCCTCGGCGGATTCATTAATCTCTTTTTGTATAGAACAGACATGGAAGAAGGAGGGGAACTGTATGCTGAGAGCCTCCTCGTTCACAGTTATTTCAATTGATAAAACGAAATCATACAATTAAACATGGCGGATCAGATGCAAGCGATTACTCCTTGCCAAATGTATAGAATGAAAATGAAAATTAACACAAACGTCCGTTTGGGATTATGTTTTGATTTCACTAATAATGAATAGCCATTCAGTTGGAAGAAAAAAAAATCAGTTTATGAAGTTAAAAATTTATTTAATTCAAGGTAAGAACCTAATTACCGAATGCTATTCCTTTGTCGTAAGTGTGTAGGTGGCAGCAGCCTCCAATCTCTTTATTGCATTCTTTTCTTCTCTCTCTTCTTCCTCACCAGGGTGGGTTCATTAACCCTGTCTATTGATGTAAACAGTCGTAAAGCTTTTCATTCTAGAAGAGAAAAAGGGGGAGGGAAAAAAAATGAAAGGTTTTTGTGACATTGGAAAGCGCAGAGCGAGTTGAGTGCGAGGGTGGCTCAAGGGGGACGGTCGGGCCACCGCCTCATTTAAATAACCTCGGGTAGGGCGTTGCTCGTTTCTTCCTTTTTATTGTTATTATTATCATTACTTTGTTGGTAGATTTTTTTGCTTCTAATTCAATTGTCAGCTAGCTACTAGTGAATTATTGTTACTCTTTTTTTTTTAAATTTTGATATAATAAAAAAGATTATTTTCCTGGAGGAAAATTAAGTCCTCTAAACAAACTTATAAAAAATTGAAACATTCCTAAGTTTATTTATTTATTTATTTATTTATTTATTTATTTATTAAATGTATAAAATCTTTATAACAAACATATCTTTGTACGAAATGTGGCGTGTTTTTTTTTGTGTTCTTGAGTTGTTACTACAGGGTATACGGTACGAACGATTAAGTCTTCCCTCCTTTTCTCTCTTTCTTGTTTCTCTCCTGTTTACCCCTAAATCCTGTACCTCACATGATGAAAGATAATCGCTAGGGAGGGTCTAAGATGACCCTAGACAGACGCCGATTTAACCCTCCTGTTCATCTCCTGTTGTAGATCTTACTTTCGACGCCAACAGTGTTTGCCTCCATTTTGTGGTTCTACAATATAATGTCTTTCTCCTGAAAAGCCATTTCATGTCGTTGCACTTAATTGTTTAAAATTTAATCTATTTCTAATTCATTCGTGCCAAAGATTATTTTAAACATTTTAAACGTTTTTTATTTATGTAACTTAAACATTTTCCTGTATTTCAGATAAATTCTCAATTGAGTAATTTCTTTCACTCTTACTTTCGCAAAATCTTTCTTTCAAAATAATGCAATAATTTAATACCTTAAAATTAATGAAGATTTGCAAGAGATGCCAATATTATCTCATTATCTAGTGAGATCAAATTTTGTAAGAATATTTTCTACTTCCTTTGTCGAAGTTTTAGTCAAACATATGAATTTGAAATAAGTTATTCGAATTGATAGTGAGATCTGTGAAGTGTTTTATACTGAATAAAGGATTAAATGTTTTGATTTTCTTATGTATTCTACTTAAATCTTAGGGATACCTAGCAAAAATTGGAATAACACCGATGAAAAATTGATTAATCAGATAGGAGGTTTCAATAACAAACCTTGGATTAATATTGCCAATTATAACCCTGATCTAAAAACATTAATCTTTTGATTTCATTGAATGTTCTTTGCAGGTTTTAAAAAGTTTTATTTTCCTTTTGTTCGAGCTTTTCAATCTCATTTTTTTTCTTTGTCGCACAAAAGTTTGTCCATAATAATTTTTCTTATTATTTAAAAATAACAATAAGACAGTATTCCTAAATGTTTCAGCAATTTCTTTGAGTTAATAGATAAGAAAGTTTTTTTTATAAATAATTCACTGAAATTAACAGGTAACAGGTAATATTTGATGTCAAACTCGAAATCTGGGCAATGTAACATTTCAATTTACTGTTAATGTTCGTCTTGATTTTTCTAGCACTTTAAGAAATGCGAGACGGGGTCCTTATTAGGGTGATGAAGAAGCAGCTGACATTTAATAAGTTAGAAAAAAAAATTGAAATGAAAAACCCTACAGCAGCAATAAATGTGTTTATTATTATGCGCAATTACATAATTTCTAAAAGCGGAAGCATTAATTTGAAAAGTTATTTTTTAAGTTGATTGTAATCTATATTTTTATTACCTTTCCATATAAATATATATTATATGTTGATAACGGTGAAGGGGATATTATCTATATACAGTATCCTGTAGAAGTTGGTATTCTTTTTAGGAAAAAAACATAAGGGGAAGTTGAAAACTATAAACATGGTAAAGTCTGTTTCAATGCAGAAATGCCATTTTAGAGTATATTTTAACCGCAAATTGGAACGTTTTATTCGATAGGCTTGAATTGCCTATTTACAACTTTCTTTTGAAATGTACAAACACATAAATAACAAGTAAACACTACCGTAAACTTGGGCTACTTTGCACACACGTGGGTAACTTTGTACAAGGGAACGTCAAACTTTTGCTGCTCTTATTTTGTGTTGAATGATTTTGGTTTACAATAAGATTGCATTAAAGTGTTAAATACAAAGTTATTCAACACAAAATAAGTTCTTTGAGAGCAGCAAGTGTTTGCGTTTTTTTGTGCAAAGTTACCCCACGGGTGTGCAAAGTAACCCCGGTTTGCGATAGTGTTTATTTGTTATTTATGTGTTTGTACATTTCAAAAGAAAGTTGTAAATAGGCAATTTTCGTATAAAGTTTTGTAATTATTTGTAGTTAGAAAAATTTAAAATTTCAATGTGAAAAAAGACAATACGAAATCATTCTAATGCCCATTTACTTATTTGAAAATTCTTCATTTCATAATTTAAAATTGAATTTTTAATGTGAATGAATGATTTGAGTTTTTTAAAAATTCTATTATTTTATTTAGTTTGTTTTTCAGTTTAAGAAAGTATCGACAGAAAATGAGTGATTAAAAAAAAATTAAAGATTTTATTTAAAATTATATGGCGATATCTTTACATTTATTTGATGCAATCATTTTAGTAGGCCTAAATGCTCAAAATTAATGATCAAGAAACCAGAAGAGGTTGCGTATTATTTGTTCCTGGTCTATGTGTGCGAATATCATGCAAATTAACGCCTTCAGTAATTTAAAGCCTGTCTCAATTTCCGTCAGCATTCACTGAAGAACCATTCATATCGATTTGTTAATGATACTTGTCTAATATTGCTGAAATTATTATCAGGGATGTCAACAAAATCCTCTTCACAAAAGATCAAAAATCGCTTTTCAAAAAACCCTAGTGTGGTTTGCTTTGGCAGTAAGCTAGAAAAACTGAATAAATCGTGTCCAATAAACGAGTGCCCAGTCATTTTTTCCCTCCATATTTCATTTTTAATTAAATATCTGTTTGCTAGATAGAATCTTTCTTTTTTATTAAACTGAAAATTTCGCCAAACAGTCCGTTGCTTGATTTACTTGATCTGTTTTAAATAGGTTTATTTCAAGTAAGGAGAGGAGAGGTTTATTTAGACAACATAGTTGCCGTCTATCATGAAATTAAGCATTTAAAAACAAAATCAAAATATCTCTCTTTTGTACAATCTTTTAACTAACTTCTGTGAAAGATATAGGCTTGTGATTCAGATTCAGTTTTCAACTTCCTCGTCGAGATATGTCTAGATTAGCGTCACATAAACTCCAGCGTTCGTTCCTAAGCGGTTAATACATGTAGTGGGGATTGTTAAGCTGGAAGCATTGCGAGCAGGGAGGAAGCATTTTTATTCTGCTGGCAAAATTATAATAACACAGCATTATTAAAGGTTTTCTTAACTTAATCCACGATATTTTTTGTGGTTAAAATATTCACCAATTCTTTAAATCTGTTGGCCGTCAATTTCTCAAATGTCGGTTTAAAAGTTTAGTGCAAAATTTGAGTAAGTTCAGTTTTTATATTTAACTTTTTAATATAGTGAATTAATATAGTGAATTAATATACTCCTTGTCGTTGAAATACTATTTTTTACTTAATTAATATATACGTTGAATTACCCGTTTTAATTCACGATGCTATACTATACTGTTTATTTATTTCACCATTACCAAAAGAAAACAAATGATTAACAGATTTTGTGGAAAAGATGTAAAAATCAGCTTTTTTAAAAATATGAAATTGGTACTTTATTTATTCCATAGCAGTCAGAAATACCGGAGAATTGGTGTAAGGAGTGGAATGAGTCAAGCAGTTAATAATGATAGAGTGAAAGTTGTATATAATTATATGAAACATAGAAATATTAATAATAATAATAATTTCTGGATTTCTTTTTAAAATAAGAAAAAAAAGGAATTAAAAAAAAGGAATTAAAAAAAAAGACATAGATTATTGAGAATAAAAATTCCAGGCGACATTGAGACGTAGACGGGCGGGCGAGCTGGAGAGAGCACCGCGAACGGTCGAGTGGTCGGCCGCCACAAATCATTCGAGTCGCCGTTTGCACCAATTGAGTTGAAGGGGAGGAGGAGGTGGGGGGGATACGAAATGTGGCCGGTCTGCTGAGTGGAGTTAGGAGGGGGGAGAAGGGGAAATAGTGAAGGAGAGGTTGCCGATCCATCTATCCATCTATCTATCTATCGGGTCAACCTTGCCTCATAGATCACCTCTAAAAGAATGGTTGGCTTATTTTTTTAAGGCACGAGTCTCCGTTCAGCCAAAGCCCATCTCGTCGTCATCAGCATCAGGTGGCGGCCTCAGTAACCCTCGCCTCCGTCCATCGCCGACATCACTATCGGCATCCTTACCTCTGGATGACGAGTACGTACAAATTTCGTTTTCAAGTTGGGTCAATCAGTTTCTTAATGACCCCCACTCAAAGTTTGGAAGAAGAAAAAAAAAGTTTAGTTATCCACGGGAGATGGCAGAATTGCGTCATTCGCTTTAAATTTCTAGGTAAGATGAGTTCGCCTAATATTTTATGCTAATTTATTATTTATTAACGCATTCAAAATGAGATATAAAACTAAGGGATAAACTCATAGTAACTCGTTAGCAATGTTGTTTTAAGAAAAAAATAATAAAAATTATAGATTGTTTATTTCATCAGTGCAGATTGCTGCGAAAAGAACTATAAGAATCGACATTAGATATAATACTTACAATTGATCATAATTTACTTTTGAAAAAACCCCTCTTTTCCCCCTAGTTTATGTCATTTTTTTTAATTAACAGATAAATAATCGCACTGTAGTTGTTATTTTTAGAACGCATTCATCCAGTCAGCATTAACTTGTAGTCTTAATAAGTTAAAAAATTTCGTATGAAGTGCTACAACCGGTTAAATTAATTGTTTATAATTACTTAATTTGCACTGCTAAAATATTTATTATACATCTAAAAAAATAAAAACAACCAAGCAAATTTTATTCCCTTTTTTTGTGGATTTAAAATGAAATACGGTCGACTTCTCCTCCTTCTTCATTTTATTTATGATGTTCCTCCATTTGATAATTTTTTTGAAGTAAAAAAAAATACTCAAACAAGTCTAAATCTTTATGATCAGATTATACGGCTTAGTACGATTTATAAGGGATTTAGGAAATGTTCACAAAGGAATAACATTATTGAGATGTTCACATTTTGCTTTAGCTGCATTTGTTGTTTCTTCATTTCGCATCTCTTATTCGAATATTATTTTTCTTTTCCTTTTTTTTATTTTATTATTTTTTTGTATGCTTTCCCTTCGCATCGATCTCAATCTACTATTGACTGATTAATTATGCACGTAGGCTTATATATATATAAGCAACAACAAAAAATAAGTTGAGAATTATAATTATCCATCTGCGTATAATTTTACCGTCTTGGATTTCAAGGAGGAAAAGATAAACAAAACGGCTCCAAGATAACAGGCCCCTTAGACGTCATCGAGTAAATTTAAGGAAAACTCTACCTATATAGGAACTATTTATAAAAATGAAGACATATATTTCAACATTAAAAAAATTTAAACAGATACTTTCATTCATTGCGCGTGCGTCTTCACAATTTCATTTTCATTTACCAGTAATCACAGATTCTTATGTAAGGCTTTCAATTTGTTAGAAAATATTTGTTTGATATTTAAACCAAATGCTTTGTTCGTGCTTTTGAAATGTATTAAATAATACAAGATTCGTTTTAAGGCCGCTTCAAACCGCTTGTTAGCAGGTTAGGCCTAGTTTTTCTTCAAATGAGAGGATGCAACATTTTCAAAAATAAGATTTTCATGTTTTTATTTATTTTTTATATTCTGTTTAATCTTTTACTTAATAATTTAAAAATATTGTTCACCTTTTCTTTTCTATTTTTAGTGTATTCCTTTTTTATGTTTTGATTTCATTTTCTTTCTTTGTGTTCCATCAATATTGGCAACATGTGGCATCGATAATTTTAGCAAAATTGTGGTAGTTTGCTGCAACGGCTGAAATAACATATCAGCATATCAGTTTCGTCGAAAATAATAAATTTCTAACTTCATAAAAAGATTTCATGATTAATAATTCATTTAAATGAATTAAAACTCGGCTATAACGAATTAATTTTTGTGATAAAAAGTTTTTTATAAAACAAATCATTTAAAAAGTTCTACTCCTTAAATATTATAAATGCTATTTGTTTCTATTCGTTCATTTTGGAAGAATAGTTTGTTAGCTAATTATAAGTACACTATAAGATACATAGGTGTTTTTGGATTAATAACCTCTGATTTTTCTGTAAAATAAATGTTGATGGTCAAAGCTTTATTCAGATTTTTCCTTACCAGAAACAGGCGACGAAGCTCAGATTGTGCAAAAATGAAAATTGATTTCTTGTGCTTATTGTTCTGTTTTCTATATAGGCAAGCGTGTTTTTTATTTGTCTATTATAGGAACTAAAGGAAGTGTCTAGATTAAAGAAAATCAGAAAATAAAAATTAAAGACTGTTAATGATCTCAGATCGAAACGCGCGTCAGGAAGGAACTTTTTTAATAAATTCTTCGTTGTATTGCTTTATGGTTTATATCTATTTATTAATTCAAGAAAATATATTGTTCAGTTTTGTGTATGCTTATAATAAATAGTAAATCTTTCTGAAGAGAGTAATATGGAACATTATTTTCAACTATATTTTCTCCTAGAAATGATAGAAATGGTACTTGTTAAAAATTGCTTAGTTTCATCGACATTCGTCTTCAACTCAAAAAGTAACAACACCCGTTTTTCTTTTCTTTTCTTTAATTATTCTTTTTGATTGAATGAAATGACGAAGAATAAACATTTTCTAGAGCAAGGATAATTTTAAAGTTTACGTTGGTCGAGATAGTGGGCAGCTTTGAAGTTTTTTGAAAAAAAAAAAGAAAACCTATGGAAAGTGTGAATAATATAAACAAATAGAAAAAACCGTGGTAAATAGTATAAAAATTGTTTAAATTAATCAAGATGAATTGTATACATTAGAACAAACTGGACATGTATGTATATTTATGTATTTATGGACTGTTTTTACGTGCATTTGGATTTCTTATGCAGTGCATTATAATAATTATATACTAAATAAATATTATCATACTTAATTCGAAAAATTTAAAACGAAACGAACAAAATGTCATGCTTTTATTGGAAAAGAACTTTCTTAAAAGGAGAATTCAAGCTTATTCCTTCGATTTCTCTTATTAAATCTACCTAAAATAACTTATGTACCTTTCTATAAAATTTACTTTATCTGAATGTCGTTAGGTCATTTTAATAAAATGAAAACTGCTTTTTTAATAGCTGTATATCGATGACGCTTACTGAAATAGACGTATTTTTGTTTGAGGTCGTGTTTTAATTCCAATTCCAAAAAAAGTTTG
Source organism: Rhysida immarginata (assembly GCA_023313115.1). Taxonomy (NCBI): domain Eukaryota; kingdom Metazoa; phylum Arthropoda; class Chilopoda; order Scolopendromorpha; family Scolopendridae; genus Rhysida; species Rhysida immarginata. The sequence goes on along the minus strand of JAHWFO010113004.1, from coordinate 1,435,107 downwards.
CACATGAAGTTAACAAGGAAATGTGTCTTACTCAATATAATAACACCATCCAGTAGCTGCATTATAACAAGTCTAAAATGGGATACTAATCTTGCACTGATAAACATTTATCAGATATCGAATATATTATGCATCATTGAAGAAAAAATTATCTTTCAATATCCAAGAATAAAATTTCTTTAGATTATGATTCCATGCTCCATCTAGAAATTTCTTCAGTTTCTTTAATTCTGAGATATTTATTAATATCTGTCCTAACTGAATTAATGTAAGCTATATAGCGTTTCAGGGCCGATGTTGTAAACATCATGTGAGGGTAAAGAATTTAAGTTCGCTTCTAACGTTATCCTTAAATTTGGCTTGTCTACCTCAGATAGAGGATTAAAGATCTTCCTTCTTACTTTTTAAAATAAAGAAACATATCAGATTTAACATTTTTTTCTTCAGATCATTCACTATATTCTAAGTATTTCTCCACAAAACTTTTATGTTGCATTAAAAGCATTAACAACATATAACAGCATGAAACGAAAAAAAAGTTTCATATGAATAACGAATAGCTAACAAATTAAATAATGTATTTTGCTTGTTTTTTTTGTTTTTTTTAGCACAGATAGTAACTTAATCATTACAATTATATTTTAGTACTTCTAAAAATATGGACTTCACGGCAACTGTTATATTCGAAATCTCTGTTGTGTTTTCACGTTTCAAAGATGACGTAATGATAGATATTTTTAATGCTGAATCATCATTGATGGCGATTCTTGCAATGCAATAACACGTAATATGTTATAATGCAGGAAATAAATTATCTTTGAATTTTATGGCCTAAATTTGGTTCATTAGAACTTTAGATAAAAGATAGTTGTAAGAATACACGCTTTGTCTGTATCTTTATTTAAATTATATTCTAGTTGTATTCTTTGTATATTATCTACCAGAAGTTGATTGTTGGTGTTTATGTTTTGGCATAATGCGTGTATCCAATTTGCCATAGAGCATTTGTGAACTTAGCTTTTCTAAAAACATATTGCAAACCGGCACTTTTCACGTTTTCATATCCTGCAATTTAATTTATAAAAGAAATATTCATGTGAAAGCAAATTTAATAATTAAATTATTCTTCGTCTTGCTTAGTTCGAAGCTATTTATAAGTCTTTAATTATAAAAACTACAATTAAAATTATTCTTTACTGATAAATTTAAAGATATTTTTCTCGCCTAGTGTTATTATTTTGTAATATTCTGTTTGGTTCTGGTGAAAATGTATATAGTTTTTCGAGGTTAATTCGGTTTGCACTTGACTCGTGCAGATTCCTATTTAAATACCGCTTATAATTTATTTATTTTTTATTTCGTTTTGATGTTTAATATACCAGCAAAGCTTCTATTCCCTATTCATAATTATTGAATTAATTATAAATTAAATTATATTAGGCATTTCTTTAAGAATTATCCAATTTTTTATTTAATTACATATCCGCTCATTTAAGAAAAGAAATTTATTTAAAAATGTCAGGATAATTTTACGTTTCAGTCCTTCTATTTTTACATTCAATATTGTTACACAAGATAGTTAAACCAAACAATTACAATTTTTAATACGTACTAAACGAGTTTTCAACATTTATATTTTTTCGTATTAGGTACTAGTATAAGTAAACCTCATATTATATTAAATAAGATTAAAATGTAGGGGAAATTTGTGTTACAATCTAGCGATTCACACTGCGTTAAAGAAACTCCCTTTTATAATCATTCTATATCTCATGAGTTTTTAATATTGCGTTAACGAGAAATAATTTAGAAATTGCTTGCAATGAAGACAAGTTTTAAAATAAAGAACCTAAGTGAAAAACTTTATTTCTTGTACCTGAAAACGTAATGCCTAAGATCACATGCATGAGAATAAAACTCCAACTTTTCGTTTTCTTGTTGTTTTTTTACCTTTCTCTTTTGTTTCCCCCTTCCTTGCAAGATCTACCGACGACCGTTGTTGTTGCTCATGATTATTGGTTTCCGTTTAGTGTTAATGGACGAGCGAGGCAACATGGCCCGGCCGACTGATTGAAGGTTACACTCACTCGTCCCCGTGCCTTACTCCGGCTGACCAGTGGTTAAGGAGGGAAGAAAAAAGGAAGGATAATGATGACATGCCGGAAGAGGGATGAAGGGCCAAAGATCAAGACCCAAGGCCTCAATACCTCACAAAGGAGATTCTTTCACCAAGTGATATACAAGAAATTCCGTATAGAGGCGAATACCTTCTTAAGGTAAAGCTAAGTATATGGTCAATGCTAAATCACATTTATTGTAAATGATCAATGCTAGATGTAGAAAACTGATCAAGCGTGGTCACAACATTCAAGCAATGAAATTTGGGAGTAAATAAAATGCGGCGTTCTAATGGCCACGCTCATTTTTCATTTTCTGCCTGAAGTACATCAGACAAGCAGAAAGGTGAAAATTGTACAGTATATTGTTTGTTGTTTTTTTTTACACTCACATAGGTTGTTTCTATAACCGTACAGTTATAACCATTGTCATTACATTTTTTATGAGTCACGCCCACAGCTCGATATTGGTTAATTGATAATGTTATTTGCAAACGAATGAAAGAAGAGTTGCTTTTAAGCTTTGGAATTATAAACTGACTGTGGTACAATCTTTGAACTGTCAGATATCACAATGAATTTGAATAGTATATCTCTGAGTTTTGTAACCACTTCACCTACAATACTGAAAGAAATGATCTCTATACTGTCCAGAATCACGGGATATAAACACAAAAAGAAAATGGAACCAAAATACGATGAACTATTTATTAAACTATGCCACATTTCAGAGTTAAGCCATTATCGGGGACAAAACAACTACAAAGGAGAAATGAGACGTGACTGAGCTTATACAGTAATAGGAGCAAGAGATTCTAACCTAATCTAACTTATCTAACCTAATATGTATAGAAAGAAAAATTAATTTTTGCACACGAAAGTTTGACTGGGCGTATTCAGTTAATCTTTCGATTTCAATTGTTAGACATCAATCAGAGTAAAATCTACCAGAAGAAATAAGCCAAGAAAATGTGGACGCAATCATCAAGCAAACGACGACACGAAACCACAAATCCACAAAAATAATTTTAATGTCCCCGAAATGTACACCTGAGGCATTAAAATTAATTTTGTGGATTTTGTGGTTTCGTGTCTTGTTTGGTTAAATATCTACCAATTGAAATTGGAAATTTGATTGGATACGCCCAGTCAAATTTTCGATGGACACGGTGTACAGTCCGTCTAATTTATCTTGGCGTATGATTTTGTCTAAGCGATAAACGTCATAGTTCAAATTCACATGTGCTAGCCTCAACTCTGCCAATATTTGAAATGTAAATATCACGTAAGGCGCAAGCCTCATAATTTGAAAAGTAAAAATTTCGATTTTAATAGATTTATATTTCAAACTTAAATATATTCTTAAAAATCAGAACAGTATCTAATAGATAGTAATTTCGGATATAAAACAAAGCTGAATTAGGTTACCATGAATTAAAGGTAACCTAAAAATAGATGTTACAAGCAAATCCTCTCTGGGTTGTTTCACATCTTGATAATCGGTTCGCCGTATCGGCCAGCCACTGGTCGGGTGACAGCCAGTGGACATCCATCTCGTTCCCCCGTGCTTTGGAGGACACGTTAAGCCGCCGGTCCCGGCTGCTACTGTCATCTTGTAGCAGTCATTATCGTCACTGTGATGGCGCAAAATTCCCCAAATGGAATAAGCGCCTAAATCGTCGCTGTAAGGGCCCACTTAGCGATGAGCTACCCTCCGTACCAGAAAAAGAGAAGAACAACAACGTTGGCGTTTGCATCTGTCACCTGCTATCCGAGTTCTGCATAGATTTCGTTGTGAACGGTCATACGGCTGTCATTAAAGCCCTTAACTTCTAGTCTACAGTCTGTGATTGTCGGTAAACAGGGTCCTTATGCCTAAGCGAATTGCATTCTTAAAGTGGCGAGTGAAGCTTACAGTTGGTTCTACTTATAGAGGATTTTTTGGTCTTGAAAATCATGTACCTTTTTTCTTTAGATCTCATTGTTTAAGAATACGAGGGTTCCACCATCTTTTCCTAGTGTTCGATTGGGTCCTATAAAATAAATACGTCTACATCCTATCTATGTTTTGATAAGAGACACGTCCGCCCTTTGATTGGTTTATTTTTCACAGAGTTGTTTAGGATGATTTCCTATCGGTGTCGGCAGATATCTTGTTATTAAATTTAAGAACTAAAAAACTGGAGTTTACTCTGATAATGCCTTTCTATGCCGTTGTCGTCTTATTGTTGCACAATTATACCAATTACACACTGTTACTCCTAAGAAGACCACCTGTATAACAAGGCCTGCTCACTGAAACGTCATACATTGTTACATCACCTAGACTGGTCTATTGTTAATCGTATTTCTACAACACCACCTAAAGGCTTGGGCGCTGAAACG
>JAHWFO010113004.1:1420162-1430205 GCA_023313115.1 Rhysida immarginata | reverse complement strand
TGTATTGCTGCTGTGCCTATTAAAGTCCGGGAGACTGTCTCTCTTGTCGGCGGCGTATTGTTTAGAATGATGTTGATAGTAAAGTAATTAGCAAAAGCGTCGTGTCTTTATCCAGCCCTAATCTCCTTGAAAGGGTGACTGATTGACATGTATACCGAATTTGTTCAATGAAAGTTTGATTGGGCGTGTCCAATTAAGTTTTCGATTTAATTTGTTAGACTTGTTGTAAAGTAAAATTAACAATGTCTAGCAATTGAAATTGGAAATTTAATTGGACACGTCTAGTCAAACTTTCGCTGGACAAAGTATACACAGAATTGCATTCTATTTATAAATATGCATACGAGATACAGTAAGAACTACTTTATACAAATATGCATTCACTGAAAGAAGACAAATAAACCATTCCCATGGTGGGACTCGAACCCACGATCATTGGTAAAAAGTCACCACAATATAGTCGATTCAGCCTTGCTTTGCCCGAGATTGATGGACATGTCAGTTATGTATTGTTTAATTTTATTGTAACAGTGTCCAACAATTGAAACGGTCATCACATCTCGGGCAAACTAAGGCTAGATGGAATATACACGGCCTCCTAGAAACTACCAAGCCTGAATATGACGTCAATAATGTATTGTTGAAGCACTAAGATTATGACGGTGAACAAACACCTTCTAGAAAGAAACCTCATACATTGTTACATCATCATATTTCGAACATTGCTAATTGTATTTCTATAGTGAAACTCCGTCTATCCTCTCCCTAACTGCGATTGGTCGAAGCCTAATCACAACGCGACATCGTGTTGCAAGCATTATGAGCAATTAGTTCTTTTGTTTTCTTTATAAAGAAATTCAATTCATAAATTTTTTAATAGCCCCTAAATGCATATTTAATAAAACATAATATTGAGCTAATTAAACTTTATTTCTATCAAAACAAAAATTCACATTTTAAACTGTTGAACTGGAATTACACTAGATCAGGCTAGGGCAAAGTAGATAAAGGATGGGCAGTGACATCGACCGGAAGTCCGCCATTTTTGATCCCACTGTGAATCAGGAAAAGTGTACAATTTATATCCATTTCGACTGTGATTACTGCAATTTGATGCACAACAACCAGTCAAATATGTGTTTAGTTGAAAATATGAGGAAAAACAAATAAAATCATTATGTGTATTGAGTTGTAACGTATTCCCACTGTTTGATCCCATTTTGAATCAGGAATACGTTACAACTTATTACACATAATAATTTTATTTGTTTTTCCTCATATTTTCAACTAAACACATATTTGACTGGTTATTGTGCACCAAATTGCAGTAATCACAGTCGAAATTTATATAAATTATACACTTTTCCTGATTCACAGTGGGATCAAAAATGGCGGATTTCCGGTCTGATGTCACTGCTCATCCTTTTATCTACATTGCCCTAGATCAGGCTCGCCACAAAAAGAAATGGCTGACGATGTTGCTGGTGCATCATGGGGGATAGAAGAGAAAATTTTAAGGGTTCTTTTAAATGTACAAAATTATTATTTTTAATCCTGTTCGTCATAAAATGTTGAAAGTTTATTTTTGTAGGCGTTTTTTAGCAGTCTATGTTGGGATTGTCCAGGAAACCAAGTAACAATGTATTCATACGCAGGATGAGAAGGCCGACCAATCGCTGTTAGGGAGAAGATAGGAGGAATTTCACTTTACCAATAATAAGCCCTAAATTTGGTCGACTTATGATGATGTAACAATTTATGACGTTTCAGTTGTGAGGCTTTCTTTCTGGGAGGTGTTGGTTGAACTTACTTCTGTAATAGCACCACCCGAGGCCAACGGGAGACAGACCAGGGCACTCAAAAGTCAGGTGACCATCGGGGTCCGAGCAACAATCTATCCTTCCTTGTCTCCATCTTAGATTTTAACAATCAGTCTTTTTTCGTTTGTTGGAGACAATGAAGGATGGATTGTTGCTCGGACACCGATGGTCACCTGACCTTTGAGTGCCCTGGCCCAACACCACCTAGACAGAAGGAATGTCATACATTGTTACGTCATCATCAAACGGCCTGATTTAGGGCTTATTATTGGTAGAAATACGATTAACAATAGCCACCTCAGTGTGATGTAACAATGTATGACGTTTCTGTGCGCAGGCCTTCTCTCTAGGTGGTGTTGCCTGGCCTGTCTCTCGTTGGCCTCGAGCACCAGCAGAACGCCGTAATAATGTATTATCTTTTCCGTGTTCAGGCCGAGACTACAGACACTTCTCCACTTGGTCGGCTAATAAAAGCGTATATGGGTTAATCATAAAAATTAACTCTTTGTTGTAGAGTTAATTTTTATGGTGGCAACTTCTCTCATCGTAGTGGCAACAATCTGTACGATGACGGCATACAAGGATATTCGAAGCCTACGAGAGAGACAGGCCTTGGCATTCAAAACTCACCTGACTATCGGGGTCTGAGCAGCAATCCAGTCTTCATTGTCTGCATCTTGGATTTTAACAATCAGCGTTTTTTTTTCAAAATAAAAATTTGGAGGGAACCCCTTATCGTCTTGTTTGTTTTTGAGAGCAACTGAAATTCAATTCATTCTATCGACGATATCTTTCTGAATTTTCACGATATTTGCTTGAGCCTTTTATAAGATTAGCTCTATACATTTGGCTAATAAACTATGCAAAAGGCGTTTTGATAACGCTTGCGCATGCGCAGTTAAACATTATTAAGTAAAAATGCTCATATTTCATCAAATATTTAATATTTTTATATTTTGATTGCAGGGTGTTGCCTCTACTGTTGTTTGTCAAGTTTTCTGAAAATGGCAGTGCATTGAGTTGAACTCCTGCATATTATAAACAAAAATCTTATGGAAAAAAATTCGTTTTTTTTTTTAAATAAATCTTTATATCTCCATGAATATACGGGCTATTCTCATACAAACGAACACAGATAATTAAAAAAAAGCCCCCTAATCATTGTTTCAGCTACAACGCATTTTCAAGCATTGTTTTTTACCAGGTGATCCCAAACATTTTTTTTTTTTGTTCAATTTGTCTTCGGGACAAAACCTTCGCTGAAATATATGAGGTGTAACATGCTCTTTACACCTCTGAAGTTTCAGGGTAATTCGTCAAGCATTTTTCTAGATATTCGACAAAACGTCTTAAATCAAAGGTGTTCATATTATTTAATTGTTTATTATAATATTCACTGTTTCTTCTTCTTTATGTTTCTCAACGTACAAAGATATTATCAAGATATTACTAGTTATAATACGTATTTATTACAAGCGGTGTAATTATATATTGCGGTGCAGTAAATATCCGCGAGCGATAATTTTTATAACAAACATAAAAATTGATTTGACATTTTAAGTAAAAAAAAAAATTCCTCTAGAAAATAAATTTCTCTTAATTTGAATAAAAGGCCATCATATAATTATAATCCTAGAGAGTTTTACAAAATAATTCAATCTTTAAAAATATTATTTTGCTCTTCTTATTAATTTTCCGTTTCAAATTTTAAAAAATACACGAAGCTTCTTCTTCGTAAGCTTATTAAAACACTTATTACTTATTTTATTTATCTTAAAAATTAATAAGAAATGGCCAAATAATTTTATAAACTTATCCAATCATTGCTCGCCTTATAGAGTGTTAGAAGTTGCAAACAATGCTACCTAGTGACGATTTCAAAAAAATCTTTGTGTGAGTTGCCATAAGTGAGTAGTTTGCGTTTTGCACTGTTTTGCCCACCAATGCTGGTCAAGAAAACGTAAAATCGAAACTGTTGTGTCTGGCTGCAATAATACATAAAACTATACAGAAGGAATAATGTTTTATTCATTTCCAAATGAGAAATGTCATAAACTAATCCGAGAAAAACGGCTTGAAGATGTTAAAAGATCAGAATGAGAACGGAATAGAGTAGTAATAAAATCTTAAAAAGAGCTTCTAATAATCAGTTTTTAAATTTAATCTGCAGTAAAAAAAAAAAGAAAAAATCGTGGGGTTCTAGAAAATACACAATTTAAGCCTTTGACCACGTCCAAAAAGTTTTTTCTTCAGCAATTAGATTTCCTCTAGTTTGTTCTCTTTTTTAATACAAAAATTTTTAAAGGTTGTTTAAAAAATGAATTAGAATCTTATTTTTAATTTATTTATAAGTTAAAAATTTTAGATGATAAAACAAACTTCCTTCCTCTCCGACTTTTTCCATGAAAGGGGAAAATTAATTTGAGGCTTTTCTCTTTCTTCATTAATGAAGTAGACAATGCACAGATGCGTTTATCCACAATTTCCAATTTTATATTTATAAACGTCAGAAATAAAATTTCTAGCTGTTGAGATCTTTATAAGAAATTTGATTTAATTTTTAATCATTTTATTAATAAAAATCTTATAATTGCTTTTTTTTAACCTTTAATTCTATTTTATTTGATGCTTGATTAACATTAGTTTCACGTTTACAAGAAGCTAATATTTTAGTTCTTTTTTCTTTGGTGATCAATTCGCGAACATCAAATATATTTACACAACATATACTTTCCTTTTCTCAAATTACTCCATATAAAAGAACCGTTTTATTTTATTTTCCCAAATCCAATACGTGCTAATGTTTACACTTGACTCACACAAATATTTTCACGCATTTGTCGCTAGGTGGCACCTTGTTGTTTTCGAGCTAACTTCTCACCTCTATAAAAAAGTTACTCTAAACTTAGAAATCAACTCTAAAGTGGACGAGTCCATTTTCATTGTTACTGATTCATTTAGTTAAATCGTTTTTTCTTATACCTATTTTTATTACTCCTTTATACTAATTCAGAAAATTATCTCTTGAATGGCAATGTTCTCTTGGCATCTCTTCCTAAACCATAGTGAGTTTTATACATTAAGAAACTCACAACGGTCACAAGATATATTGTATTTTTTTTAATATGACTATTCATATTATTGTATTTGTTTGGAGTAGGTACTTCAATCTAAATTTTTAATATAATTGGAGTAGAATTTCGTTATATCTCATCTTTTAATCAAAATATATTCAGAATGATTTTTCCGAAAACATTTCCATAGAATTCTTCAATAATTTGGAGGATGATTCTTTTGTTTTATAATATCTACTTCCCTAACTCATATAATCAAATTACAGAAACAATAAAATGTATGTAATCTAATGATTCAATTACAATGAACACAGTAACATAATGGCATAAAAAATCTAATAAAATATGACGAAAAAAAAAGCTAGCAAAATTAGAGTAAAAAATTAAGAAAAGGAATTTTAGCACGTAATTACAGTCGACGAAGAAATTTCAATTATTCTAAAATAAAGCTATAAAAATAGTACAATTTATAAAGCGAATAGACTAAAGCACAGCAAACATTAACGCTCAAAAAGAACACAATGAGCAATAGCTTTTCAAATTTCTAACCTTTGTCATAGAGACGCATAATCTGAGTAAATCTAATGGTTCATCATTCATTTTCTTATTCGAAGTAATTGTTGCGTGCAAACTTTGAATATACCCCTTTACTGCTTTACTATTTTCAAAAATTTTGATTAGAATACTACCTAATTAGCAATTTTGTTTCCAAACTAAGTAATAAATCAAAAAAATATACGATTTTAGATATGATAAGACGAAACTAACAATTTTTCCAACTTCCACACACCCTTTCGCTTGTTGTTAATTAGGTTAAGCCCAAAGGTGGAAACTTTTTTTTTTTCATTTGGTTAATGCATTCATTCGTGACTCCATCGAGCACGTTTAATGTGTAAATAGGTAAAAAAAAAAAAAATCGCTCGTTGTTCTATTAGCAAGCGTTATGATCAATGGAAGGGATTCGAGCCATTACGGCGACCAGAGGCTTCCATTCAATTCGGTTTGGCGACACTTTATCGTCTACAATGAGAGATTGAAATCGAATTGGCAACTCGCATCAATTCCCGCCAACACCAGTTCATAAAATAGTGAAAGAAAGCAGGATTTAAAAAAAAAAAACAGGGAGTCGGGGGATAATGCTCTTTAAATAATAATTGTGCAAATTATCCATTGTTCGTCCAGAAGTTGTTTTGACTAAATCTGTTTTTTTTTGTTTTGTTTTTTTGAGATAGGTTGAGTACTTACCCGGCTTTATTAAACGATTTCATCCCAGATTTGTTTCCTTGATGCTGACTATTGATCTAATAACTTCTTTTTGAAAAATGGAAGGTCAATGGAAATGGAGGGAGGCTAAATGGCCCAAGGTGGGAACTCCTTTCGAACACTATTGACCACTTCCTCCCGCCGCGAATTCTTTTACAATTATCGCTCATTTCGCCCTTTGTTCTTATCTTTAGGGCTAAAAACGAGAGTAAGAGAGAGAAAGAGAGGGAGAGAGAGCCAAGTCGTTGGCGTTCGGTTGAAAATGATAGTCGCTTACCAAACTACCGAGGGTGTGGCAAAACGGCGCGGTTAATGTCCAAGCCCTCTCTATAACATTTTTCGCCACTTTAACGCCTCTTCTCATCTCGACATGATTTTGCATTGTTTTCGAGCGTTTCGCCCTCGCCAGATGACGACTCGTGCCCGAAATGAATTTTCATTTTCATTCAGTAGTTTTTACATTATACGCGCGCCTTCCTCGTCGACCAGAATATTAACCTTGATTGAGCGAAATCAAGCGAGCCAACGGTAATGAACAAGTAAGTATCCCGCAATTTCGGTGGGGAAGAAGATTATCATCCCTCACCATCCCTCCCGAATAATTTTTTCCTCTCTCCTTCTGTCTCTTGACCGTTGCCTAATCTTCCCCCCTTTTTCTGGCTCGTAATTGCAGTTCTATTCACCACTATTACTCCCCACCCTCTTTCCCTAAAACAGCCACTCTTGGACGGCCATTCCGTTTATTTCTTTGAACTTTTTCTCCATCCCCCACTATTTTAGACTTTGCCCCAGCTATCTTTGTCTCTTTTTAACTCCCTTTCTCTCCAATTTTTTTTTCTCTTTCATTTACTTCGCCATTACAACTCCACAGTAATCATTATTGCTGCGAATGCAGTCCGAAAGCTATCGAAGACATCGTGGATATTACCACGAGGAGAAATTTACTCCCCTTCTCCTCTCTCTCTTTCTCTGTCAATACCCCCCCCCCCTCCCGTCTTTGGTCCTTCAAATTTTGACTGACCATGTTGCCACACATTTCTCGATGACGGATCGGAGTGGCGCGGCATCATCGTCTTTGACCATCCGACTTCATGGACACCGACACACTCCTTTTTTGTCACTTATTCCATGGGTGAGTGTTGATGTTGATGTTATATTGATGTTATTACTTTATTTTTTTCATTTTATAGAGTAAATATGTCAATGGATCAAGACCTTAATCCGAATCTTGATCGGATCCATTAGGCAAAGCATTTTTCTTGTAAAAAATATAGAAATTACAAAGGGAAGAAAATTATAATGCCGTTCGAGGGAATGATTTCAAATAATTAAGCATATACCGATAAAAATTTTAATGCGCAAAAACATTATCATATTAATCGTATTAGATTATTATTATAATTTATTATTGTTAGACTTTGAATGGGATAGATTTATTTTTATTTCTTGGCCGTTTATATTTAAAGACGAAGTTTATGACTTAATTCTGAAGCTGACTCTCATCCCAGTTTAGAAAGATCCCTTTTTATTAGTGTTCCTATTCACATGTGTACTTGTAAAACTGCATATTGGTGATCTCTTGTAGTAGAAATAACCAATTCATGGACTGAAACCTACAAGGCTATTGTTGTCATACTTTATGGGCTTCTTCAGTCATGAACGCTTATACAACACATGGAGAGTGACTAATTAATACGAGTTCTGCATTGTCATAAATTTAATAATTTAATTTCATTAAGAAATGTACGCGATTAAGGATAAGATAGATATTAGATTTGTAATGGTGCACGTGTAAAGTAACTCTATTACTCTAAATAATTTATGCTAATTATTGTCATTCTTCCCAATGTAGTTCGATGTAAAAATTATAATATAAACCTAAAACAATACTTTTCTAATGTTTCATTTATAGTAATAGCCGATAAGAACTTAAGCTATTAAAAAGCCTTTTTATAAAATAAGATATATATAGTATATTCGGATTCACAATTGTTGACTTTAGAAGGAATCAATATAAAGAATTTTCTTTAGGTCACATATTATAAAATTATATTTAATCAAGATATCTAATAATTTTTATATAATATTAATTTATTAATGGAAATCCAGCAGGTGAATTATAATCAATTGAAAACCCTCGAGATCCAATGACGATAATTAAACAGAAGTCTACAAAAATATGATGTTCACTATATTTTCTGTCCAGTTTCCAAAAACAGCTGTTTTCTGAGAAATAATTATTTTTAAGAAATTTATAAATATTGCAAAAAGAAAAAAAAAGAAGTAGGCTATTATCTAAAATAGAAGACATGTCACCTACTTTAGATAATAAGTCTGAGAAATCAATATGTATGCCTGAGAAATCAAAAAACCGTGGGACATGCCATAAAAATCTTTTGGAAAATCAATATAAGAGAGTTGCAGTTCTTATTGATTTCCTAAACGATTTTTCTTTTCCTTCCATTTAAAACTGATTACATTGTCTCATATATGAAATGTAAAGCGGTCCTTTTTGAAATAGGCATTATGGGGATAAACTATGAATTAGTAGAATTCATGTGGGTAATGTTTATTAAATTGAAGTAATTGATGTTATCAGAATAACTCTTTTCTTCCTTAAGGTTTTCATAACATATTTCCTAAAATGCGTTGAAGGCTTTCTTTAATGTAAGGGTGTCTTTTATGGCTTTTGAAACTTCTTGTAGTATTTAGTGTAGTATTTTCTTTTATGCAATGAAAACCTACTGTTACCTGCATTTTCTATTTTGCATAGTCTATAAGTTCCTTGTAAATTAGTTCATTAACGTTCTTTAAAATTCAATTGTATTTTAACTTTTTTATTTAATTCTTACTTTTGAATATACAAATAGTCTTCGCAATGTCACGATTTTTAATCAACTTAGCATTTAATACCATTTTTTAAATGGGTATTTAAAGATACAAAAGTATAGATTAATTATCTTAAGTTTAAGGTGTTCAAATGTCGCGATATTTTCATAATATACCGTATAAAAATAGCGCATCAAAATATTATTAACAACAGATATTTAATTTAAAAAAAAAACAGATTTCATTAACCCGTTTAAAGAAATATCTTTCATTTAATTTTGTTAATTTCAAAGGTTAGGATTTTCTTTACATGTATAGCCCATACACAGAAGATGTTAGCATTCAAATTGTTTATGGTATTATATTGAAACATCTCTCGAAGAATTAGTCTTATTCCATCGCTAATCCAAAGTCGATTTATTTAGATGCTGACAAATATGAATGAATTTGAGATCGGGTTAGCATCGTATATTCGTGTGGTTTGTAAAAATCTTTAAGAGGAAAAAAAAAACACAAACAAACTAAGCCTTTAGCAAATGATATGCAGTACTGTAAATTTCTTACTATGGTTTGGACATGAATGGTTACGCACATTATTAGACTCAATCAAGGAATATAAAGAAAGTCGCAATTTTACTATAAAACTCTTTTAGTGACACACTATTTGCAACTTTTAATGTTTTCTATTATATTAAAGGCCTTTTTAACAGTTCTAGTCATTTTCTCATAACCTCACTTTTCAAGAATTTGAACATATTGCAAAAATCGTCTATTTAAAATACAAAATACTTAGGCTACTATAGGCTAAAAAAGTTGAGGTATAAAAACACTTAAATTGATGACATTATATAAAAAGAAAACTCAAATGAGTAGTCCTAATGAAAAATAATGCACTAACAGACCAAGCGAGAGAGTACCATGCATAATATTTTTAAAGAGAGTACCTATAAATATCAAAACATTGGTTGTGCCTAGTAATATATGAAAATTCTGAAAATATAGGAAAATAAAATGTATGTTGAATCTATTAATTTGCACGCTTCCGAATGTTGGATTC